>JASAND010019507.1:0-44326 GCA_030248195.1 Trissonchulus latispiculum | reverse complement strand
AAAGAAACTAAAGGTTAAAAGCTAACCTTCAGTAACAGTGGTTTCGTAGTGAATACTAGAGTCTGACTGGTCTTCGGTAGATCTAGGCATACTGATCAGCCAACAAAAAAGAAAAAGAATAAACCAGAAATCTAAAATATAAAATAAAAAAGAAATAATTATAGAGACAGTGATAGAATAAAATATTTAATAAAGTTTCCTAGTGCAATCTATATTTAAACATGAAACAATATATGTAAAAAATATTGTGCTACATTATTCACAAATATACAAGTAGAGAAGTGTCATGGAATAATACATATCCTAAAGATGAGTGCTCAAAGCCCCATGCGTCTCACCGCCCAGCCTCACCAGGTGCGCACCTGGCATGGGGAAACTGGGCGGATATGTACCGTTCCATGTGTGACGTGGGTGTGAGTTTACACATATTATATGTATATAAAATTTTTTAAAAAGTATTGAGTTTTTAAAAAGTAAAAAGTTTTGGGGTTTAAATTTTATATATCAAATGATTAACGAAAGTTGTAGGTAAACTTTCATTTTTTGAATTGAAAATTTTTATTTCTTTGTTAAGTTTAGTAACTGAATATCCTCTATGGATAACTGCGTATAATAACTGAATTTTTCCAAAATTCTGCGTTTTCGGATAATTTCCATAAGCGTTCTAATTCATTCCTGAAAATCATATATGCACGTACAGTAGAAAAATTACTATGAGTATGAGGAAATTTTATTGTTTTAAAATTAAATTTGTCTGTTTTATCAAAAGGTTTAAAAATAAACTTTTTATTTATAATTTCGATATTAATATCCAAAACTTCAGCTGAAAATGGATTATCATTTTGACGAATAAGGGTTAAAGAAATTGGATATATTTCTAATATAATGCTTTCAAATTTATTTCTGTCATTGAACACAGTTAAATCGTCCATATAACGAAAAATATTTAATAACAAGCTTGCGGATTTCCAATCTTTTAAGTATAAAACCTTTTTCATATAATTAAATTCGCAGTTAAAAAGAATTAGATTTACAATGAAAGGTGCACAGTCCGTTCCCATTGGTATGCCTATATTTTGTGGAAAACTAAGTTACCAACACGAAAAAAAGTATTTTTAACAATACATTTAATATAGCGTAACAATATTTCTTTAGTAATCAGATTTTTAGAATTGATTTTGTTTGTCCAAAACGCCGTTTTTGACGTTGCTGATATAATGCTATTGCCCATAAATCTATCCAAACGTTCTTCCATATTTTTAATAATTACCTCATGTTCAAGTGAGGTATACATTTCTGTAAAGTCATAAGTATATACAGAATTAGCATATGTAGATTTATTAAGTTTATGTAAAGCATTAATTAACGTTTGTGAACTTTTAATTATCCAAAAGAATTTTATTCGATATCTACCATTTCTTTCCATTGCTTTGCAATAATTTTCTATCTTTTCATATATTAATTTCAAGCAGCGCGAAACCGTAGAAGCAATACGTTTTAAAAAAGATTTACTGCAAGCAATAATTATTCTGAATTTTATAGGATTTTTATGAAATTTTGGAAGCATACGAGGAAAAGGGATACTACCTAAAATTTCACTTTGATTTAAACCATAGTCATTTTCTATATTATTTTTAATACCCGTTTCTGTTAAATCAGTTAATTGATAATGTGGCACTTGATTAGTATACCCAATCTCTTTTAAAAGTTGATTAATATAGAAGGTTTTACATATAAAGCTAAAATTTTGTGCCGCTTTATCAATAACTGTTATTACAAACTTTTCTTTCAAAGTTTTAAGGTATTGATTTGCCTCATTAGACAATAATTCATCTGATTTTGTTAAAAAATGCGGATTTCGCTTTTTTAATTTTGAAAGTTTTTTACGGAGTACTGATTTACACGAATTAAGAACAGAATATTTCCATGGATTTAATTCTTCCTTTAAAATATTATATTTAATACAATATTTATCTATATATTGTTTCAAAGATTTTGATAAATCAATACAACATCTTTCTAAATTCATAGTTTTGGCTAGTCTATATTTAGGACCTTTTTCAAATAAATTTCTTAACTCTTTATTTTGAACCAATTCTAAATTTCCTGTAATGATATGCCCATGATGTGCATCACATAAATTAGAATTAACGCAATCACAAGAATTAGAATTAGAAATGAATTGATTAATATCTATATCTGATATAACTTGTCTATAATTAAATACGAAGCTAGAAATTGGTGCATCATACGAGTACAGAACCATTGGGTTGGCATATGTCTTACCACGTTCTGTTGATGCAACCCACATATCTGCACTTGAATTAAATATTTTTTCCAAAGGTTCCAAGGCTTTTCTCGTTTTTTAGGCGAACGGCTGCCGATTCTCGAAACTAAATGTATAAATATATACGTACATTTTCTGCGTGCGTGAAAGTAAGCGAATCTATGTGTGAAAATGAAAGAAAACCCGCGGGTTAATGTTTACAAATGGAAGACCTTTAGCCATGAACCCGTACAGTATCCAAAGTACATTCGAAGAAGAATCATAACAAACGTACTTACCCAGTCCAGACTTCAGAATTCAGATTCTTGGAAACTGACTTGAGAATTCAATTTCAGAGACTTGGAACTCAAAGGAAAAGCATAAAAAGAGCTGGAAAGAGGAACTGAGTTCTGGTCTGGAAAAGGATTGAAATTTAAAAAATTCAATCCTTTTCCAGAGTGCAAACCACAGTTTCCTCGAATAACACATGGAAGTCCGGATTAATATACAATATTTCTCAATATAAAGCTGCGCATTTCGAGAGATCCTGCCAGACGACCGAAAGCATCCGGGGGAATAATCATAGGTGTCAGCATCGGAGCAGCGGAGATTTGGCGTGGGAGAGGGAGGCCCTCCCACAGCTTCACCGGATTGTTTTGGCTAGGAGTGGCGGCGAGCGGGGGTATTTTAACCTGTTTTGAAAAATAAGGGAGGGGTACTCACCACCCCCCCCCCAAATTCGGACCGCAGAAATTTCGAAAAATAGCCTAACACAAAATTGTCTGTATTTTGGCGATTTTTTCGTCAAAGAAGGTTTCTTTCCCTTCCTTTTGTCCACTTGTTATAGCACTTTAAACCAAAATTTGAAAATTTGCAAAAATAGAATCTTTCAAAAATCTTGCAAACTTTTTAGCTTCAAAAAGTGCGGGCGAGTTCAGGGGGGGGGAGCCGAAAGTTAGTGGCAGAGACAGTTCAAAAATGCTGGGAGAGGGAGGGGGGGACCATAGTTTCCCTGGAACTTTGGGTCTGGGGGGGGGTAAATCTTGGCCGACCCCAACCCCCCCCCAGAATTCGGACCTCAGAAATTTCAAAAAATGGCCAAAAAATGCAAAATTTTCTTTAATTTAGCCCTTTTTTCATCAAAATAAGGCTTGTTCTTAACGTTTTAGGTGTTTTTGCACCGTTTTAAAGCGATTTTAGGTCAAAATTTTAGAAAAATGTTTCAAAAAATGACCATTTTTCGACCAAATTTAGCTAACTTTTTGGGTCCAAAAATCGTTGGGGGGGGGGTTCGGGGGGGTAGCCAAAAGTTGGGGGAGGGTAAGTCAAAAAATCTGGGGGGGGGGGGGTAAATTTGGTCAAAAATTTGGGGGGGGACACCCCCCCCCCAAAGGAAACTATGGGGGGGACCACGCCGAAAACTTAGCAAACGGGCGAAATTTAGCAAACTTTTTGGCTGGGATTTAGCGGGGGGGGGGTGCTCTCCCTATCCAAATCTCCGCAGCGTCAATAATTCACAGCAAATCCTCATTCAATAAACAGTAGCAGAATTCAAAGGTTTGTTGATAAAATGCCATGCTTTTTAGCAAATTCCATCCATCACCATTCAGTATTCACTGTAGTTAAAATTTGGATGGACAGTTGACAAGCCTGGAGTTAGCTAACTTTTGCTCGCATTTACCGGTAATCAACAAACTATAATTTTGAAATTTCTAACTTAAATTATTTGTGTTCGGAAATAAACGGGGCCAAATAAATTGGTGGCTCAATCAGTAGCTTTTATGTACAACATTTTCACAAATTTGCTAGGCATGGATCAATCATGGGAGTGATAAGTAACATTTAGCTCTCCCATAATAAAATGTATTTTACTAGTGAATAAAAGGCGGCTCAATCCTAAATTTGTTTGGCTCAATCACAGTACAGCATAACAAGTTTGGCTCAATCAATTTTGGCGTTGGCTCATTCAACGGGAGTGCCAGGTGTACACACGTGGACTATTCTACTGATTTGGAAGTGAACTCTGAGAAACTGGAGGGGACGAAGCCTGCGAAGTTGGAGGGCAGACCGCGAATTTTGCTGTGTATGACGTAGTGTCAAAACTACTGTCGCCTGCCCAGTACCATACGAACATTGAGAATTGGGGGAGGTAGGGGCTCCTATTCGACTCCTCGGACTGAGTATGGCCGGCCTCGGAACCGGTCTTGCGGCAGCAGGGTCGAAACCTGTGCGTACACCGTCACTAAGGCTGACTGACCAAACAGAATTAGAAAAAGTAGAATTTTGTAAGAAATTTGTAATTGTTTGTAATTAGAAAAACTTTTTGTGAGAATTAGAAAAAGCTTTGAATATCTTGAAAGTTGAAGTCTATTATCTAATTGTCGTTGACATTTTGGATCAAGATCGTCACACTTCTCCGACATCTACCACATGACACGGTCGCCACATGTGAAGTTTGACTCTATGAGAATAAATAAAATGCTGTTGCCTCCTTGAAAGTTAGGTTAAGATCCTAAGAAAGCAAGTGATTATCGGCGGTATGAGATGGCGGAGATACCTAGTGGCAAGATTACAATGGTTTATTAGAATTTTCAAGCAAGCTCAACGACAACTAATGAAAACACAAACTTTCCAAAGAAACCAGAGAAATTAAGCAGAACAAATAGCAAGTATCCAAACTACCAGCAGACGCCAATATTCAACAAAATCCTCTCTGTTTCTAACGCGAGACACCAAAAATATTACACCCAACTTTACTCGATAACCTCCCACCCAACCGCAACTGACAGGTAATTTACCCCAACATGGTCGACACTCGACAGTCATTATTAGCTAAGTAGCCTGGAATTTAGTCAGAAATAGGAAAAACATTGAGTGTTTGTCAGAATTTATTATTAAATTCACTTAGGCTTAGCATCTAGAATATAATTTATATCTTCCCTGCCGGTGCTAACTTCACAATGGTTGTTCAGATCCTAGTCTTTTTTGGTTGTTATACATAAGAAAGCATGGTCGCCAACAAGAGCTTTCTGACATGGCTTCTCTGATACGACCTTTTATTCTAATTATCGAATTTTGGTAATTTTGAAACTAACGCACACGCAAAGGTTACGCAGAACACTGACAGCTAAATAATATTATTGTGTTCATTTCTGGTTCAGTGCTTGCTTCAGCTAATTATATCTATGAACTTTCCATCTCATTCATGAGAAGAACAAAAATGGACTTTAACATTCACCAATACTTTCTTCGCTTATTAGTATTAGCATCCTTCATCAAATTAATTTTTAGCAGACCCGGTGGGACGGTTCACTGTCTATAGGCTCTCCGGCAAACCGCCACAGTTTTTCCGCATACCCATCTTTCATTGCCCAGATGTGATATACAATTATATATATATATATATATACAAAATCAAAGCTTAACTACTTACATACGTATGTAAAAACTATATGTGAAACCGTGCAAAATTTCAATCTTCTACCGGTGCGACTCTTAATCGACAACGGTGGATAGATAAACTGAGGAGAGTAGAGTTCATTTTTCTTGTCGTTACACTGTAGTATCTTCAAAGTAATCATTAGTGTGAAAAGTTTCTCTCAACTTTTCAAGGTCAATTTAAGATTTAATGAGCGTCCTTCGTTTTACAGATGATGTCTGCTTTTAATTCACGTGCGTTATCCTTGCGGTTTTTCAAAATTTTAAACCTACTTTCGTTTCTGGTCGAATTGCAGTAACTCTAAACTTAGCGTGAATAACAGAAAAAGCTAATTACCTTCCAACGTGATCTGATTACTTGTACAGTACAGTAAGAAATTAAATTTTAAACATGTCATGCTTGAATATATAAATGCGGGGAAGTCAAAGCTTGCAATGGCAATGAATAACAACTTAAAAAATAAGCAAAATAAAACCCTACACCACTACTCCTCGCGAAGGCATTCGGGATGGGACACCAACAGCAAACTATGGAACAGCTTGATAGCAGAATAATGGGCAAAATTTCAAGAGCCATTGCTGGCAGCTGAAGCAAGTTCAGGGCGGTTTTTCAGTGTAATTGCTAAAGATTTCAGTACCTAACTCAATGGTTGGAATAAAGTTTAGAATTACACAGCTTAGTTTCGGTTGTGGGTAAAAGTAGGGATAGGGACGGGTGGTTAAATTCAGGGACGTCTCAGGGACGGGCGGAGAAAGCCAGGGACGGGTTTGTAAGCTCAGGGACGGGTGGATAAACACGGGGAAGGGTCAAGGACGGACGGAGCTGTTCGAAGATTATTTCGATAAATTTTACTCACGTTCTGACTTTACCCACGCCTCCCCTGACCCGTCCCTGATTCGTCCCTAATCCGTCCACGAGTTTACCCACCCGTCCCTGCTTTTACCCACCCGTTCCTGAGACGTCCCTGCTTTTACCCACAACCTTTAGTTTCTGACTATAGAGATATACAGCCACGGTGAATTGTTACTTACTGTAGACCTGTTGTCAACATAATCGTTTGTGTCTGCATTTTACTTCACACCAAACGACAAGTAGCACCTACGTACATATCAGTTATTTGAAAAATTTCTAATTACCGCGTCGCGTACTTGCATCCATGCATCTCCAATTCAAACGCCGTGAGTGACTCAGAAGTAGGTAGGTAAATGCTCCCTGGGGCATTTCTTGTTGTCCCATTTTGAACCCCTACAAACGTGGATGTGTGAAAATTGAACATTGTAACTTTTCTGTCTGTCAATTCTTAACACACGTGCGCCATCCAGTCCCTATACAGAATTTTATATGACCTTGTACTGTGGAAAAACCAGTATGCGTTTACATTGATGTCGCTTTTGTTCTGTTAGAACTTAAAAAGCAAATTGAAGTATCCAAACAAGAGGAGGGGGATTGAAACGGATTAGAAGGAAATTTAGGTTAAACTCAAATTAGCTAAAACCCCTAGCCTTATCCTTAACTTAAATCAAGTACAGTTACCACACTATTATCGTAAATAATTGATAGGGTGTTAAACCATCACAGGCACCCCTCATGTAATCTTTGCGGCTGGAACTACCTTAGGCATTATATATATCTACAGTGTTATATCTTTCAAGGCAAAATAGACGCAGTATGGAAGCTGCCGTACAAAATTTCAAACCAGTGTGTTTGTGAAAGTGCGTAGCTTAGCTTTTGCAAAATTTTAAACCCCCCTTCAGTTCGTACAGTTTCGTTTTGGTCGCCTGCGTTGTTTGCGTACGAGTCTGCGCGCATTGTACTGACTGGCAGCGATGACTTCACCCCACTTGAGGTACGTTTTGTTCTCACTTACGCCTCTTCATATTGTCTGTTCGCTGGACGGGGGGATTAATTTCTATGAATACTTAACACCAACAAAGGCAGGAAAGGGGTTATGGAATTTGAAGTTTAGCTTTTCATGTTACACTGGTTGTCTTTACACATTTCCCTGTTTACTATTTTTAACATCAATGCAAGGAAATTTGGCAGCTACAGACTGGTAGACTTCCAGATTACTTGGATTTTGAAAAAGGTTCAATAGCTATTTTTAATTTCAGAATTTGGTTTGTTTCTGAGAAGAGAATGTTACTTGTCTGATTCATCACGTTAAAATTTCGCCATCAAAATGCCGTTTGCGAAAATGAAATTGAAACTTTGCCAGGATTATGACTTCACTGAATATTATAGTTAAGGACTTTCAAGTTGTTTTGCTGTTTTTCTGGTTTTAATTCGACTTTAGTCCAAGCCGCTCATTTACAACCAGCATACTCATACTTTCCATGTTAGATACATTGGAGTTGTGATATTTACCTTTTACTTTTGTATTTCCAAACAAGAATGAAAAACATCAGTCTTCCTGGATGTTCAATAATAGTGTTTCAATAATATATGATGCAAGTATGGACGATTTTTCAACACTGAATTGTTAAAACCAATGTTGAGAGTGCTCTGGTCACTGGAGCACATCACGAGCCAGGAACTCAGCGTGGCGGGTCATTGTAGAAGTTATCCCTACATCAACGTTTATCAATTCGAAATCCTTCGAAATGAACCTGCTACTATAAGTTCTCCATTTTACTTCACACCAGTGCTAAAATTTGGTAGATATATTTTGACCACGTTTACTTTAATTACCAGAAAGTTTTTCGAGATCACGAAAGCATATAGATTTTTTTCGATTCGTAAGGGGAGACCGGAGGGGTTTTTTTGAAAAGTTGCATACAGCGGTTTTCTGGGTCGCAGAACATAAATCTGAAGTCCGATTTAAGTTCGAAGTTTAACGGTTAGCTTTTCGTTGGCTCAGAATAAGCTTATGTTGCAAGCTTATAAGTTGTTCGAAAAGCTCAATTGAAAAATTAGTGTTGAGCTACTCAAAAAACCCTATTACAACGTTTGAGCAAAATCAAAGATTAAAAATTTTTCGGTTCTCCTTGGCCTCTCCTTAGAAATCGAAAAATTGAACTTCCGAAAAGAAAAAGTTTTAATAGATGAGCGTGGCGTGGTCGAAAACACACCCATACCTAATCTGAACTGAACCGGTCAAGTTTTAAAATTTTGAGCACTGGGGGTGGGCGATTGGGAAAGAACTGAGGATTCTTACTAGGAATCAAAAATTAATTTAATGGCACACATTTAGTTAACACTTAGTTTATGATAAGTATATATCCACTTTTACATTAATACATATTATTTTCGGTTATTGATTAAATGGTATATATACTTATAGCACGAAACATAACACTATGACCGGCCAAAAATGTCAAAATTATTGGGTGTTCTTAGGGGCCTGCATTACGGCCCGCACGTCGACGACCAAAGATCACGGGCCGGTCTGAGGGCCGACTGTTCGGCCAGCCGTCAGTTTAGGCTAGATTTGCTAGCTTATCTCAAATTTTTAGCTTCAATGATTTCGTGCTTCTCGAGCGTTTTTTCACATTAACACTGGTTTTCAGCAATTAATTTTAACATTTTCGTTTCTTGAATATTAAGTAGGATAGCATTGGATACATGATTAATTATACATCTTGAAAAATCCGCTTTTAGAAAAAAAGTGTCATAGAAAAACAATGAAAGGTACAGAGATCCGATGTTGAAAAAGGTTTATGTAATTTTGCACTTTGGGAACAATGGAAGAATTCTTTGGGCCGGGCGGCCGAAGCATTTCACGGGCCTTTCGTGACCCGAGAAAATTTTTTCAAGAGGTCGGGCCAGGGCGCAAAAATTTGGTATGCAGACTTCTTTTCTTCGCAAAGAAACGGAATTCGATTTCATTTTATAAATTCTTCTTATTTATCTTTTTCCGAAAGACGTAGGGTAAAACGGGGTAATAAGGAACACCTGGTAATAAGGGACATTTTTCTGGTTTTTTCATCTGTCATTTCACACGGTCCAACTAATTACTTCGAATATTACATTAAATGAAAGCCCCATTTCTCCTCTATCGAATGACGTCTCGATTATGAGCTATATTTAATATGTGCAAAAGATATGGACAATTATATGGAAGCAGTCATTTTCTGCATTTTTAAAGCGTCCCGCTTTTTTAAGTTTTCAAGATTTTGAATTGAGCTACTAGATTCATTTTTGCGAAATGTGCAATAAAACTTACATCGTTAGAATGAGCAAAACGTGTAGAATATAGCAGCGTCGCTCGTTTCTAAGAATTTTGCTGTTTCCATGTTTTATGACCGGATTTGTAAGACGCATGTTTCCAGTTAATAAGGGACAGCGATTTCGGCTATTTAGGGACACTAGGGTGATAAGAAGGGACGATTTTGGGTATTAAGGAACACGGCGGAATTTGAAAATTTCGGTGTTATTCGATAGATTATGAGATACCGAACATTTTTGCTTCTTGGATCACATGCTGAAAATTATTCCTGTTCGCTGTACAGTCGTTTTAAAATCTTGAGATCAAAGGAACATGCCGCCTACATGTCATTTTGGCCTATACTTCAGCTTAGGCTAGAGCACAGACCAAAGCACCCAAATATTTTCGAGGTAATATCAGATTAGGTACTAACCTATAACTATGATTGAGGATTAATCCCTAACCCTCTTAAAACATTAGAAGGCGGCAAGTTTCTTTGATCTTCAAATTTTAAAATTGCTATACTGAACGCAGGAAGCATTTTCGAAAGTTGGTGCAATGACAAAAAATGATCAGCGTCGTTGACTCTATCAGAAACAATAAATTTTACAAAATTTTAAAATTTTAAAAAAAATTTAAAAATTTAATTTTTTTAAATTTTTGAAATTCTTGTGTTTTAAGTAGCATATGGTTTAAGTATTATTTCATTTAGTCGTATTTTCTAAATTATTTTATTTTTCAATGATTTGGCTAAAGCTGTTAGTCGTTCAATTCTGTATATTTACACATAAAATCTTATACTGTCCCTTAATACCCAGGCATGTCCCTTATTATCCCTGATGATGTCCCTTAAAACCCCGTTTTGCAAAAAATAGGGATCTGTTGCAATTTTATCGACATATTTCCAATTACTTTTGGCCGACCAAAATAGTCACACTAGAAATAAATTCAGCATAAACTAAGCTTCAACCAGATGCATAAATCATGAAATTTCGTTGAGTATTGAAAGAGAAAGAATAGTTCAAACTTGCATTTCAGTAAAATCTCATGAAATGCCATACGTTTTTGTCCCTTATTACCCCGTTTTACCCTACCCCAAATATCTACGCACAGCCTACACGTGCTGGGTAAAACCACATGTCCACCCTTTCGGCCAGTGCAAGAAAAGAAGTGGTCTAGGCCAGAAGCACTTTTTACAACTAGCTGATATTAAATACAACAAGCTGTATAACATGTTTTTAACGCTGATAGCATGCAGGAGAAAGCTTACACTTTTCATAGAAGCTATGACTAGGACTGCGCCAAAGCCGCTTTAGCTGCTGAGCATTCCTGCTAGTTTACTTTATGACCTATAGTGCATTTTATATAAAACTTGGTGTACAGCAGGGTCTGACTTCTCTAATATATCGAGAAGCTTTTCAAACAATCTTGCTGATTTTATTTTTTGTGAAGAAAACGAGGCGATTGCAGATTTCAGGCGAATCTACGAAGGACATAAGTATTATTGTTTTTATTTTTAATCTTTGACATAGTCTTGTTATCATCCGACGCTAGTTTCAGAAAAACTTGCTGACCGACTTGCAAAGCTGCTTTAGCTGATCGTCAGCATTGTTGATATACCTAGGCTAAACTGACTAGGCTAATCCAATTTTGAGACCATTAACAACTAAAAGCACCAAATTCAACAAATACCGACAGTATACCTAATTTTCTTCTAGCATCTCCTAAATTACTTGTCACCTGTAGATACATAAGAAAATACAGTAAATTTGTCGACCCTTGCGGTGCACCACCCTTGCTTTATTTAAAGAGATTCATCCTGATTCATCGTTTGAAATAAAAATATTTTATTCTCAGCGTGTTGTCAAGATTCCCACACCCCCAATGCTTAAAATTCATAGAACTTGAACAATCGATTAAAAATGTATTAATGTGCTTTTTCTAGCGGATTTCGCGGAAACGACAGATTTTGTACGTAATATATATTTGAACCAAGAGTCCATAATTCCCTTATATTGTAAAGATTTGGCTCCGCCGGGAATCGAACCACGGACCTCCCGAACTGCAGTTAGGCGTGCAACCACTACACCACGGAGCCAGGAGAGAAGAGCACATAACTGCTATATCATTGGTGCTCTCTGTACATCTCTCCCTCGCTTACAATAGGCTCGCCCCGAGCCGCACAAGGACCAAACACAGGGAAACAGCCAGTCTAGCCTCGCCAAGACAGGTACACACGACAAGAAACAAGGGCTGGATTCCAGGTTCTACTGGCAGCCTGCTGTAAAGATTTGGCTCCGCCGGGAATCGAACCACGGACCTCCCGAACTGCAGTTAGGCGTGCAACCACTACACCACGGAGCCAGGAGCACATAACTGCTATATCATTGGTGCTCTCTGTACATCTCTCCCTCGCTTACAATAGGCTCGCCCCGAGCCGCACAAGGACCAAACACAGGGAAACAGCCAGTCTAGCCTCGCCAAGACAGGTACACACGACAAGAAACAAGGGCTGGATTCCAGGTTCTACTGGCAGCCTGCTGTAAAGATTTGGCTCCGCCGGGAATCGAACCACGGACCTCCCGAACTGCAGTTAGGTGTGCAACCACTACACCACGGAGCCAGGAGAGAAGAGCACATAACTGCCATATCATTGGTGCTCTCTGTACAATATTATAGAAGAAGATCTTCTATAATATAAGGGAAATTATTATGGACTCTTGTTTGAACTCTTTGAACTCAACTCAGCACGGTTTACAATGTACATAGCCATCGTTATTTTTAGCTCGATTGGCTAAGTTTAAAACTTTAAAGCACTAGGGTTGTATCCTACATTTATTCTCTTCTCACTGCCTTTATTCTTTTCACTTAAACATCTGTAAACGTAAAATTATAATAATGGTGTATGGTATATGTATAATGTAAAGCTTACATGTCATAGTTAAAATATCATGAAAATGCATTTTGCAAAAGTCAAATTCAAGAGTCAAGTCAAGCTCAATTTGGTGAAGCCCACATACATTGATATACCTCTATTCTATGTTCTACCAAATTTGTGTTTTGAGTTCGCTCCTTGCAAAACTTTTAGGAAAATCGTGGTTAGAAGAAGCTAGAAGAATTATGCAAAATGAGCAATATTTTTAACCTCCATTATGTAAGGAATTTTTTGCCAGTGATGGAACCGGGTTACTTAGGCTTACCCGATGACCCGGTTTTCCAGAAAATTCCGAAAGTTGCAAAAAATTTTCGATTTTGCCTAAGAACGCTAAATTTTTGGCGTCCATGTTCCATAACCACTGTGAAAGGAATAACTATGGCATACATATGTTTGCTGTAGTTTTTCTTGAAATGCGTTTAATAGTATAGCTGTAGCATTTTCTAAATTTATGTAGAAAATTAGTTGAAAAACCAATAATTTATCCGTCTGCAAAATTTTGCAGGGTCTAATATGAGTACTTGTCTAAAAACACGGAGTACTTTAAAAATTTGGTTTTCATTACGTAGTGAGTTAAATTAAATTAAATTGTTGATTTATACCTTCAACGTTTACCTTGGTTGCGAAAATAAACTGCAAACCATATTGTAATAAATAGAGTTTTACAATAATCATGGAACTTATAAAGCTAAAACTAACAAGCAAGACTTTATATATGCAAAAGGTTAAGTGTCGTCCGCTGACGGACATTTTCAGTAATTGTAAACCTGCTGCGCAGCCAATTATTTTACAACGGAGTTTTTACTTGCTTACTAGAAAAAACATACTTGCAAAACATTGTCTGAACGTTTTTAATAAAGTTAAAAGAATTTACTTTGTACTGCAAGTAAAGTTCAACCAATTCAGCATTACATATTATATAGCATTTACGTTCCCATAAGTTTCATGCATTTGAGAAATTTTTGCTGAGCTGTCAGTGATGCAAGTTTAACTTTAACGACGAGTCATCATAGAATAGAGAATACATAGATGCTTCCGATTTTGGAATTGCCATCAATACATGGACATACATATATGCCTAATATCACATGAATTAGAAATAGAAATTCTTTGGAATGATAGACAAGTTTCCACATACAAATTAGAGTTGTGCCGTTAAGAAATTTCCCGGGCCGGGCCCGGGCCCGGGCCTGCTGAACCGACCGGGCCGCGCCTCGGGCCGGGCCGAGCCCGGCCCGGGCCCGGAGGCCCGATTCAAGGCCCGGTGGGCCCGGCGGCCCGGTGTAGGCCCGGTCGGCCCGGTGAAGGCCCGGCATACAAAAAACTGCGTCAAACAATAGCTAGTGCTATTTATTACAACTTAGACAACTTGCTTAAATTTGCAATTACAACAAAAATTTGACCGGGCCTCATGGAATGATAGACCCGGGGGGCGCGGCGGCCCGCCCCCCCCGGGCCCGCGGGGCGGCCCGGCCGGCCCGATTCAAGGCCCGGGCGCAACTCTAATACAAATCATGCTAGCCCTATCTTTGACCAGTGTTTACACGCATTTACGGTAAAGAATATCTTTATCAAGCAAAATGCGTGTGATGGATCAAGGCTGAGCAAATATAAGAGACCTGCTGCGCTGAGGCGCAGCAGGAAAAAGCTAAACAATAATTTGCCAGAGTCTGACAGATTCAAATAACCTCAAGCTCAAATGCTCAAGACGTATGTAGAATGTAGAAAAAAGCAAATTCATATTGTACATCGAACAAAAATTTAACCTAAAAGTTTGGTAAGCCAAAAAATTCTAAAATTTGAGGTAAATTCAGAAAACCGGGTCAAGACCGGTGATCGACTCGGTGACCCGGTGACCCGGCCCAAAAAGTGACCCGAACTGACCCGGTGACCCGGTTCCATCGCTGTCGTTTGCATATTAAGAAGTGGAAAGAAGCGGGCTGGATATGGAGTGGAACGAATAGCGGATCCTTACAGGCACAAATTTTATGTTCATGTTATGTTACTGCCTTTACTTGTCGTTTGAAATTTACCAGACATAGCAGAGAGAGTCCTACTGTAGTCAATGTAGTGCAATGTATTTCGGTAATTCTTAGGGGAGCGTTGCGCGCTCAAATGCCGTAACGTCACAAGGGGTGTATTGTGAATTTCTGGTTTTTAAAATTACGCTGCGCTTCAATTGCGTCCTCCCCATCCTACATAACCACTCCTGATTTTTTCTTCTCTTTCATCTTAGATTGAAATTTCTTGTTTGAAGTGCATAAGTTCGTAAAACATTGTTAGCTGTTCTGTACCGCTCTCTTGATCAGCACAATGGTTAGTTAGGCTCACTCACTTTCACAAACGTTTGCTTTAATATTTTATCGATACAAGCCTTTAATAACGTATTAATAACTTCAATTTTGATTGCTACTTTTGCATCTAGTATTTAACAATGTTGGAATTATGCATTGTCTCAGGGTCAGGGATTAGGGAGCACCACCATCGACTAACACCTGGTCGTGGTTAAACCACTGTTACTGTTTACACAGTCTCTTTTTGAAGTAATATTTTTAAGGTGTGGCCGCTATCCGTCTTTTAAGGTACTTTTTTCTATCTAAGATGTCCTCCGGTTCCGAAAATTTTATGAATTGAGGATTTGTAGTTAACTGATTCGATTGGTATATAAATTATTAAATGGGGAAATGACGTGTATCACCAATCTATTTTTGCCACAACACAACTTTCCTCTATTGTCGTTGGGTCACCATTACGTAATGTAATGAAGAGAAGAGACGCTATCACGCATGTGATAATGAGTTTGACCGATCGATGAACTACTTGGTGATTAGTTGTAATAAAAGTCCAATATATAAGTCCAATACAGCGATGCAAGACTTCTGCATAGATTGCACAGCAACTCACCGTGGAGTGTACATAGTATGCATACAGGTAATCCATTTGCGTACACAGCATAGTATGCCCCTTCATTAATGAATTTATGGCAAGGGTTTGGCCAAAAATGTTAAGAAATGAATTTTGAAATTGGAAATGACCCAAATTGGCTTCTCGCCAATATATAGGCTGGATTCTGTAAATGATGAAAAAACCAGTCTATATAAAATATATACTGACTATTGTAATTGTCTGCCACATTTAGACGAGGCCAGTCTAAAGCTGAATAGTAGGGATTTTCACTACAATTTTGGCTTAGATCGCCCAGTTATCAGGTGTGACTTGACTTTTCTTGGGCCGTTTAGCCGCTGGCCAATGGTCAGTATCTTTTGACCATAAGGATCACGCAATAACTTCAGGAAATATTTAACTGTTTCAGGAATGATCACGAATATTGATTGCTTACATTCGACTATTTGACTGATCAATTTCTTTTATTCTATTTGGGCATATATACTTCGATTAAATTCATCTGGATGATTGTGGATCGAGTCCATGTAGTCATGATTCATGACTAGATCCACACTCATTCAATTTGAAACAAAATTACAATTGGATCTACCGTATGCCATTCTGAACTTCATTGTTTAATCCTTGGATTTTCCAATCAATTTGTACTTTTTAATGGATTCTTAATTATCCATGTAATTAATCTGAAGAAAGCTGATTGTGACCATTAGCGAAACGTGAGCGTCCTACAACCTCCGAACTCATTTTAAAATTAGGGTTATTTACGTACTTTCAACTTGAAACTGGTAAGTTCAAGTTCAAGATTGTTTGATTCATTTACCTTTTACTAGTAGATATAATCTTTTAGTTTATTGGAACACTAAAGAAGCGGTCTTACAAAAAATAGATGGAGTGGGAGAAAGACCAGTTACAAATATGGATTGAGTGCTGAAGGTCTCCATGTACATTTAGGACCATCTGATCTGGAGTGAAATTTTTATAACAACTTCAGGGATCATATCAAGGAAGCCCCCCCCATAAAAACAGGCAAAATTCAATAGCTTACTGTTATTTGCTGGCGAACAACATTAGAACATAAAATATTCGTTATCGTAGGAAAGCCCATTACTTGCTCATGAATATCTATCGGTCTTTTATTCCATTGCATTTTATTTGCCAAAATTTGAGAAAAATTGTTTTTGTTTTTGTTTTTTAGCGGAACTTTTCAAAACAAAAATCTACAGCAATTATTTACAGAAAACTGATTTGTAACAACAGAAGCAGGAAATCATGCGCTTTCCCCCGATTATAAATATCAATTTCTAATGTTGTACCAGTCGCAGGCAATAGGACTGAAGTCGTCCAATATTTCTTAAGGGGGACTTCCTTGAAACGTACAGCAACTTACCTACTCATTTCTTAAGTAATTTTTTGCTAGGTCTTTGACTTGTAAGATTAATTTTGCACGTCAGTAAAGCAAGAACAATTGTTTTGAGAAAGTATCCAATACTGCTAAATCAAAAAGTATCTGCTTCATGAGGTTTCTAAAATGTCGAAAATTAAGATTGTTGGATCTGCCAAGTATGACACTGGTAAAAGAAGTGGACTGCTTTTGGCACCACCCGAGGCGCCAGTTCCGAGCAAGCGCAGTCAACCAAGGTCACGACGATCGGCAACTCAGCTGAAAACTGCTCGATCAATTTCTTCGAAAAGGGAAAGGGAACCTTCGATTCGAAGCGGAACTCCTGAACTTCTTTCCAGATCACTGCCTGATCAGGTTTCTGAAAAGTCAGAGCCCGAGTACGAGGAACCACAGAAACTGAGTAAAAGCAGAGAATTTCTGATACACGTCCGATTGCTATCACTGCTAACGGTTTACGCGTTATCTGGTGCTGCAATTTTTCAGTACATCGAACAGGAACCGTATAATCGATTTTTTATGGAACAAGACAAGGAGTCCAATGCAACACTTCTTAATTTTTCAGCTGCATTATTTGAGAATGTCAGTCAGTGCGCTCAAAGTTCTAGTCAAAGTTCAAGTCAAAATACGTCCGTATGTGCCGAACAAATTTATGTTTCATTGAGACAGACATTTGGACTGGTGTTGTTCCCGGGAAAGCCTCATACATGGGACTACGGCGATGCCGTTTCCTATGCTGTTACCATCTTTACTACCATCGGTATGTATTATAAGCAACTTTTACTGTGAAAGCACCAAATCTAGTAAAATATTCGGACAGTTCTTAAAAACTGTCAAAATGTCAGTTAATCACTCTTCTTAAACCAGTTATGAATTAAATACGTTTTATATTTCAAGTTTTGTTTCAAATTTTTTAGAATTATTTTTGTCCTGCTGAAATAAGAACGAGGTACCAACTTTTTGTGGTCTTGCTCATTTCAGGCTATGGTCATTTGTCTTGTAAAACTTTAGCTGGACGAATAGTGAGCATGCTCTATGCCTTGATTGGGATACCGCTTATGTTTGCCGTACTTGAGAATTTGGGTCACAGTCTGCATCGATTCTGCTTTTTTCTGTACCGATCCCTATGTCAGTGCTGTCGATGTAGATGTAAAAAATCCGAATTGAATGAAGATAATGAGGGTGGATGCACTTGTTGCACTGTGGATATAGTTCCACTTTGGTTCATAGGATTAATATTAATCATTCATTCATGCGTCATAGCTGGCGTATTATTAGCCGTTGAGCATTGGAGCTTTGCCGAATCCTTTTACTATGTCTTCATAACAAGTAGCACAATTGGGTTTGGTGATGTCGTGCCAACACTAAAAGGTTTCGCTCTATTTCCCCTAATCGTGTTTGATCTCGCACTGTTAGCCTTGTTTCTGAACAAGCTTCAAAAGATTCTGTTAGAAGGCATTGAATCTGTGCAGAACTTAATCGTAAAGTGCATTATGGGCCGACCGATGCCTATTAAATTGAAACAATTTCTAATTGAATTAGTTTCAAGAAAAACAGCACCAGGCATCTCAAAATCTCAAATCAAATTAGAAGAATCGCTGGCCAGCCTAGATTCGACTCAAGTTGAAACTGCTCAGCCTGAACAAAGTGAAAGGACGAAACCTAGAGTGACCGTCCCTGCAGATACTCCTACTAGATTTAGCCTGGGCTGTATGCAGTTTGGACCGGAACAGCAAAAGGTATTAGCGCTCAGTGGGAAAGAAATCTCAAAGAAGGCCGAAGGAGAGCTTAAACCTACACAGTCTATCACAAGTGTAAGGCAACGAAAGCAACATAAAAGAAATCTAAGGCACCTGTACGACAAGCTTACAGCAGAAGAAAAGGAAGAACTTCTGGCCATGCTAACTAAAGACGTAAGACTTCGATCGACAGTCGAACAGTCAAAACAGTCTACTGCTAAAGTTTTAGAACAAAGGTCAGATCCGCTTACGGCGGAACCAAAAACAGCCTACGGATACATTACTATTAAGGTTCCCAAAATTGTCAAAGCCTATGACGAAAGCAGTATGACAGGGAAAGACGAAACGAAAGAACAGTCTGGTCTCAATGTGTCACCAGAATAAAAATTGTTGTTTTTGTTGTTGTTATAAAATCTTATGTTTTTATGTTTAACCCCAGAGAAATTTCCCCCGCCGAAGTTACTAAAATGTAAGTTGAGTTCAACCCTAGATTTTCTATGTTTTTATGTTTAACCCTAGAATTTTGATGTTTCAATTCAGATTCAGAGGCTTCATGCCTTGATAACATCGATCTCTAAGGTTTTGTGCTCCCATTCAAAAATTGGTATTAGCCCTTTTAGCTAAATCTGCCGTTAGTCTTAATTTCCTTTGTTAATTACACTACAACAATTATTATTAACCAAGAAGCTATTCCCGTTTGCACCTGTTGTGGACTTGTGGCGGTGTGTGTGAGGTGAGGTGAGGGGGATCAACTTGTGGAAAACGGGTATAAAGCGCATCATATAGCTTTGGGTAGCACTACTACAGGTCCTGATTGTACCCTGTAATTAATACCTGAAGAAGAGGAACCCAAGAGTAACTTAGAGTGAAGATATAAATCAAGTTAGTTGTTTGTATCAAGGAAAGAGAAAGACAGAAAGAATTAGTCTCTTGTAGGCTACTTAATTATACCTCCCTAACTATCGGTCAAATTTAATATTAACCTAAAACAGAGTTGGCAACTCTGGTACCCTGTACCTTCGCTGTAAACTATTATTATACTTATATTGTTAATAAATCTGTTAATCATCTTATCTCTAATTTGTTTACCCATAGTTCTGTCTGTTAAATACCAACTGTTAATTATTAAATTATTGAGTGCCCAATCTAGTCTTAGATAGGGACAACCTAGCTGAATCAGATCCTGCTGCGATCTAACTGCTGAAAGAGTCCGATTGCGATTCAAGTGCTGATCAAGATCCTGTTGCGATCTTTCTCCTGAACTAGATTCGGATACGACTCCATTGCTGAATACGATCCAGGTTCGATCACATCTTTCACCTCAGTCCAACGAAAACGAACTCACGACTGGTACCCCTACTTAGAACTTCTCTAATAGAATTATGTGTCTAAAATGTGGTATCTGAAAGTTAGAGCAAGTTAAAGTTTGAGGGCACCACAGTCAGCTGAAAAAGGCTCAGTTCACAATCGAAGAATGTACTGTGAACGACTGGCTGGATATTCCGGAGTTATTTTAGCATTAAAATATTAGCCAACCCACAGAATTAATTTGCCATACTAGTTGACCCAAATTTCGCTACCGTTCTGTTGCAACATGACCTTGGAGGGCAAACCACAGTGATTTTTAAGCTTTCCACCTTTATAACTGAATATCTCTGCCACAAGTTTGATTTCGAACTCTGTTTTGTCTTATTTTTGAGAAATGTTATAGGTTCGATCACATCTTTCACCTCAGTCCAACGAAAACGAACTCACGACTGGTACCCCTACTTAGGTCGGCTATAGAGATTTCTGATTTTGGATACATCACCTTTCAGAAATCTGGTATCTGGTGGACGTGCTGATCTTCCGTGTTATCTAGTGAGTCTACTTCAGTCAGAGGATCATAAGGAAACAATTGGCCAAAGAATTCAGCTTCAATTTTACCAAGAGTACATAATAATAAGAGTATGCCACTAGGCACACTCTGTTATCAGAGCAAAAACTATACTCTGCACGCTAACGGACCACCCCCCCCCCCGCAAATCAGACCCTAGTGACCTCACCCCCGCAAATCAGTACCTAGTCGAAACGGGGGTACGCTCACTCGCTCTATGTTTATGTGCTTAAGCTCGAAAACACAAGCAGTGCGTGCGCGAATTTTGTGCCTGTTTCGAGCTTTAGAACATAAACATAGCGCTCAAAATTCGGTGAAGTGAAGGGTCTAATTTGCGGGGGGGGGGGGGTGGGCCGTTAGCGAGCAGAGCAGTTTTTGCTCTGATAACAGAGTGTGCCTAGTTGCACACTCTTATTATTATGTAATTTTGATTTTACTCACAAATTGTTTCAAAAATTGTATGCAATCAAACGTAAGTGTATCATTCCAGAATATTTAGCAGATTCTGCACTAAATCAGTATTTTCCTTACATACTTTGAAAAGCTTAGTATTATTCCAAGAGCATTCACAGTTACACGTGCATTTCTTGTTTTTCAGCCTCTTAAAATTAATGTATTTTGAGTTATGTGTGAATAAAATGAAACATTTTAGTGAAAATAGTAAGGAAAATGTGCATAGCGATGCAAAACAAGATATCAAAAGCAATCAATATTTGATTTTTAGCTATGCCAATCCGGATCGACAAATTATTTTGCTGGAAAGGATCGGCTAATTTTTGCGCTAATCACCAACACGCAGGTCCATTTAGTGCAAAGAAAGCAAAAAAGCTTGAATTTGGGAAGGCAAAGATAATTATTAGAGTTGTGACGTGTATGTAGGACAGACTAATATCACTAACATCAAAAAAGCATCAATTTTTTGTAAAAAAAGCCGGCCGGCCCAACTTTGTGGGGCGGCAAACATTACTCTAAGGCTATACAACATAATGTCACATGTCAATTTTTTACTAAACATAACAAACTATAATTCATCCATTGAAACAACGGCGGTTTCAGAGAGTCTCAATGCAGACTTTCTTTTATGTTTCTTCTGTTTGAGCAATGTGAACTGTCCTCCCTTAGTCCAAGTTGCTATCATAGTCAGCCGGAAGTCAACTAATTTGAAATCGAACAACTTCTAAATAAAAATTAATACTGATTCAATTGCCAAAATCTAGTTTCAAGAGCAACATTTAAGCAATCAATCAATCAGTGATTGTACATTGAAACAAGACAGGCAAAATTACTTCAAAAGTAAAGACTAGTGTATAAAGGATGTTTTGAATAATGCACAGTAAAAAGGTATAGGTCCCCTGGAGTCTCCAGCCTTATAGGGTACGGGTGCCGGTTTCAGTGCCATTGGGTCAGGACCAGGAGTGCCTTCTCAAATGATGTTGCACCCACGGAAGAAGGCCATCTTCAAGGCAGATTCCCTACACAGTCTTATGTTTTCTGCTCACATTCGTGGTACCAAGAGTGTGGTACCAATAGTAAATGAGAGGATGATATAAATGATAAATCCTTTCATTTATATACTCCTGGGGCCGATGTTATCAATGGCCGAAACCCGGGTTTCAAGGTATACCCGGGTTAAAAATGGGTTATTAACCCAAACCCGATGGAATCAAAGTTGGGTTAGAACTGGGTTTTTGAAACCCGGGTTTCATAACAGGGTTTGGGGTTAAATTGGGGTTAAATTTAGACCCAGTGTTATCATGAAACCCGGGTTTAAAAACCAGGGTTAAATAGGGGTTAAAATGACCAAATCTCAACCCTACTCAATGAGGAAGGTTGAGTCTGAAACCCGGGTTTTATTCTATGTAATTTATGGGTTTTGCTCGGGAGACCCTTTCCACTTCAAGTTCCAAAAATATAAACAAAACAGCGCAACTATTTTTGGGGTTAATTTTGGGTTAACTTAGATCAATCAAAATGGATTTCAGGGTAATCTCGGGGTTAACCCCAACAAGCTTATTTGCATGAATGGGTTGCCGCTGGCATTTTTCCTCTTATAAACAAGTCAATTTTCCGGAGCGCATATCTCGAAATCCGTAAATTTCCCGGTAATTTCGTTTTCAGTTTCGAAATCAGCATGGTCGAATTGTCCTATGACCAACTTTTGAGCAAAATCGGAGACAAAAAATTTTTACGTTTCCCTTGGTCCCGGAAATCCAAAATTTTCCGAGTCGAATATCTCGAAATCCGGAAATTTTCCGGAAATTTCGATTTCAGTTTTGAAATCAGCGCTATTGAGTTACCCTATGACCAACTTTTAAGCAAAATCGGAGACAAAAAATTTTTTGGTACGAAATCCGGGTTTTCGGGAATTTCCGGATTTTCCGTTTTTCGGCCATAACTTTCGCTAGGCGCATTTCCGGGAGGTGTCGCAAGAAGGAAAGTTGTTCAGCTCGACGAGCTCTTTCATTTGAGTACCATATTGACTACTTTCGGAAAAAATTTTCAAAATCCGGAATTTTCCGGGTCCAATATCTCGAAATCCGTAAAATTTCCGGAAATTTCGATTTCAGTTTCGAAATCAGCGTGGTCGAATTACCCTACGACCAACTTTTGAGTAAAATCGGAGATAAAAAATTTTTACGTTTCCCTTGGTCCCCCCTTACCATTTTAAAAAATTCCAGGATTCGCCATTCCCGGAATCCGGGAAGTACGGAACTGCCCGTGTTTCCGGGAGCACTTTAGGTCACCCCCAACTCCCCCTGAAAATTTCAGCCGGATCGGTCCAGTCAATCAAAAGTTAGAAGGGGGGGACAAGAATCCGGAGAATAATAATAAATAATAAATAAATAACGGACATACCTAAGTTAAAGGGTTGCCTTTTTGTTGAAAAAGCGGCAACCCAATAAAACAGGGTTTCTGTAACCCAATCCCAAAATTGTTTGGTAACACTGGGTTAACCTCAGGGTTAACCCAACCCCATAATTTCAGGGTTAACACCAAAAACTACGAAACCCGGGTTTCAGAAAACCCAAGTTTGATAACATCGGCCCCTGGAGGTGCCAAGAGTACAGGCCCATGTCAAGATAAAAGTTAGAACCCCCAGAACCCCCATCAGAAAAAAGGAGGTTCTCAAATTTTTTCATGTGTTTGCATCCAGGACTTTGATTTGTACGTGACTACGTTGCGGATCTTTTCCTTCAGCAGGTACTTCAGCAGACATGATATGTTTATAATATGTATATATGGATCTCAGTCATCAAATTTGTAGCATATAACCGGGGTGTACTGGGGGGGGGGTCCTCCTGGCTTTTCTCATAAACTTAGACTGAAAATTCTGTGTATGAAACATCCAATATCCACAATATGGGTATCAATCGAAAGCTGACGACAAGAGCAACAAGTTCGTCCTTAATTTAAGCCCATACAACGCGCACACTTTTCGGTACACTCAGACTCCTGAACCCTCAGAACTTCCAGCAAACATTTAAGACTAGGCAGTAGAGGATCAAATCTCCTGAAAAAAATTTCAGAACCCCCAGAACCCCAAGAACCCCCATCAAAAATTTGAAACTAAATATATGTAGTCACGGATCAAATCTCTTCGAAAAGTTAAGAACCCCCAAGAACCCCCAGAACCCCCATCAAAAAATGAAACTAAACATAGTTATAGATCAAATCTCTACAAAAAATTAAGAACCCCCAGAACCCCAAGAACCCCCATGAAAATAAAAGCTTCAAGAAAACCAAGTGGTAGAACAGAACGCATCAAAAAGTGACTTTTATCTTGACATGGGCCCAGGCCAAGAGTACATAATAAGAGTGTTAATTAATTAACTTAATCCCTTGCTCAAGATTATTTCAGAAAGCTTTGTGGCTTCGAGGATTCGAACCAACAAACCACTAATGATCTGACCCACAAAAACTGTATCCAGCAGGAAATTTCACAACGATTTTACTAAAACAATGCTAGTTCTAGTGTATGTACAGTTAAACATTAGGTGTAAGTAAATTCTGATAGCAACACAGTTCAATAAAATGTTGCACTTGAAGGAAGCCATCAATCAGCCCATATTAAACCACTGCAAATTACTTACGAGAAGTTTTGCCTGTTCCGGGGATAATACTTCATTCTTGTTGCATAAAGCATAGTCTTTCGTAAGTGTCACAACACCTGAAAGAAACAACTGACATCATAAAGAAAATGTCAGTATTAGTGATGTGACCCGGAGACCAGGGGCCAGTTTCATAAAGAACGTTCTCGAGTTCTCAAGTCCTCGAGCAGTCTGTCCTCAGTAACAACAAGCTCTAATTATATGTAAATGTATCTACGGACAATTTTATGGTGATTTATTTAGTCAACTATGCAAATTACTGAAGCAGAATTAAAAAATTTATAACTTTAGATTTTTAAAAATTTCTGGAGTAAGTCTCAAGTTGGCAAAAATTTCTCTGGTTGAAATCGACCAGAGAACTTGACTCGAGAACTCGAGAACTTTATCAGCGTGACTTGCAATGCGACTTGCGGATCTCAAAAGCTTCCAGCGTAGTTTAGCTACTATACTCGAGAACTCTAGTACATTTTTATGAAACTGGCCCCAGCTCTGACGGACTTCCGCAGTGGAAGGAGTTACATTTTGTCTCAGTCTAAATTTTTCAATAAGTTCAAGAAGCGCAATATTATTGCAATTCACTGTTATTGCATGTAATTACAACCGTTACCACCTAATTAAAGAAAGCTAAGGCGATAGCAACTGTCCAAAGTGGTTGTTTTCGACAGCAACATACTTAATTTACAAATTAACCTCGTAACCTTGCAGCCACCACGGGCACTTTTGATCTGTACACTTTTGTAAGTGGTACCGGTCAGCGGTTTTGCAAAACGTCAAGAACTATTATATTAAGAAACGAAATCAAATAAATGGTATAACCAAAATAAAACACATAATATATACATAATGTTGTTACTGCTAAACGCATGACTACGAAGCATCGGAAGAAATGGAAAAATATTCGAAACATGTTCTGAAAGTTATTTATACAAGCAGAACATTAGGAGACTAGCAAAAACAATATTAAATGAGGTAATAAGGCGATATTCACGTACATACTTAAGCGAGTTCTTGAACTAAAAGCACAAATCACGTCTAGTACAACCGCCAACGTGTACAGAAGTCACTAGTAGTTTACTTTAAAGTATGATGTGCTGAAAACACTTGATTCCTGTAATCAATAATGGAAAATTTGTAAGCGCTTGTAAATTGCATTAGCCTTGTGGGGCTATTACGTAAATATCGTAAAAACTGCTTCTATGCATACAGAGATATGAAATAGAGGAACTTCTAACCATTGGGTTAGACCATGAGTTAACATCTAACTTAGGGCGATCAGAAAAAATAAAAAATGGAAGCAAAAGGAAAAAACAGGAAAAAGGTTTTTCAGGCAGTCTTTTTTCCAGAAAAACCATCCCTACAGTGTATATTGTTCTGCAAATTAATAATTGAGTGACAGGTTAGTCTGTAGTCAGAGTAGTGTAAAGTATTTAACACAAAAGCCTTTGCAGGAACAAACCTCTATCCAGTTTGCAGGGAAGACCCAGCTTTCGCAGTTGAGGCTCAATGGAATGGGAAAACTGAGGCAGTGGACCTTCGCTGAGATGGATTGTTTCAGGAGACCGATTGCCAGAGCGTGCAAAATCTCGCCGACGCAAACCCTTGAAATGGCTGAAACAGAATGGTGAGTATTCAAGCCCTGCCAAATTGTCAACAAAAATAAACATTCAATGAAGACGTCACAGCTTTATAGTGGGCCTAATAACCGGCGCGTAATGCCATATTTTGGTAGACGCGACTTCGTTATAGTGGTGATTCGTTTCCTTACATTTTCCCTATTATATAAGCAAATTTTCATTCATTTAATTCTCACAGAGGGAGGATAGCTTTAAGAGTCCTTCACCAAAAGCACTCTTTTCCCCATGAGCGACCTTTCCGCTGACGCAAAATTCTGAAACATAGACCAGATGGATTTTCTGAACTTAAAATCGATAAAAATGCAAACGACACGTTTTCGATAAAATGATGATGATGATGATGATTGCTTCCGGCCGTTGATGAGATCAATGGGCCCGGACGGCTGGTAGCCGGCCGCATTCCCTGAGGTAGGCAATAACCTGCACCGGAGAGGACCAAAGCGCGTCCAGGGAGGGGCCAGGTCCCAGGAACCGCAAGCGGGCGGCATCCCCCCTTTGGCAGTATAGGAGGGCATGGCGTAGATCATCTGTAGTCCCGGGACAATATGTACAGTCAGGTGAATCTACCGCCCCGATCCTATGTTTATACCAGTTTAGAATTGGACTAAACCCGCCAATTCGGAGTTGTGACAGGATGGAGCGATCCGAGCGACTAAGGGGCGCCTCTAGGTGTTGAGGCGGCGGAGGGAAAATATTGTCCAGGCGGTCAGATTTAAGGGTAGATCTCCATTCATCTCTGAGGAGACCACGCAGTTGGTTCTGGGCCACAGGAAGGTCAATAGCAGTATCGGTCTGGGATAAGCTGGAACCTGTTTTTGCCAGCTGATCCGCATAGTCATTTCCGGCCACAGCTTGATGGCCGGGGATCCAGGTTAGCCGGATAGTCCTAGACTCGACCGCTAGCAGCTGACACAGCAGATTCCAAATACTGTGTTCCGTGAGAGTGACAGCTTTAGCGGGGCCATTTCTGAGTCGGTGAACCAGAGACTTGGAATCGGTGTAGATATGGATGGACCTATCTTCCGGCTCAGCAACTTCCTGGAGCCATTGCAGAGACCTGTGCAGAGCCACAAATTCAGCCTTGTAGCTAGAGGTCACTTTGCCGGCCGGTTCGGAGATATTCCGCCGCTTGCCCGTTCTATGGTGAATTATGTGGATTCCAGCACCGCCATTGAATCTGCCGTTTTCCGCTGAACCGTCGGTGTAGATTTCCACGTCAGGCAACTCCGAGTGGTTCATGGCCGCCTGGATTGCTGATTTAATACGGCAGGGAGCATCAGAACGGCGGCATTCCGTTTCTGTAATCTCCAGGTTTTGAGGAAACATCCATGGTGGGATTTCGCCTGTAGGTTTCAGATCCTCCGTTGGTAGGTGGGAGGTGGGCAGGGTTTGGACAACTTCCCTACCCAACTCCCTCCAGGAGGGCTGGCTGGACAGGCGCTGGCGAGTCGTTCCTTCGCTGGAGGACTTTACCGGATTATCAGTAGGCAGGCGGCGACAGCGCTCAAAGGCCCTCCCGACATGGTATTTCGCACGATATTTGAGTGGGATGAGATTTGCTTCGTGCTGGGTGAGGTCTGCAGGGGATGCAGACGGGCATCCAGTGATTATCCGCGAAGCTTCATTCTGAACTGCTTGAAGGCGAGCAAGGTTCGAGGAGGCAGTTGTTCCCATCCACGAGGCTGCACAGTATTCTATCGCTGAGCTAATATAGGTTAGATAGACAATACGCATATCTTCTTTTTGGCAGCCCCAGCGAGTACCTGTGAGGGCACGGAGGACGTTTGTGCGCTTTCTGACCTTCTGGATGACGGAGTCTATGTGAGCGCGGAATGACAAGGTTGGATCAAAGCGGATTCCCAGAAACACTGGATAAATGGTTTTCGATAAAATCACTTATCGGATTGCAGACAAAACGGTAGCTTCTCGAGCGGAGAGGGTTGGCTAATTGCTACGTTACCTAGCGTGGGAGAGGGCTTGCCCCTGAATTCCTAGCATTCGTTGCATTAAATTTTCACAAAATGTCCTCATTTGCCGGATATTTAAAGAATTCACCTTCAAAATACGTAGAATTAACAGTCTTAGCCAATCTTAACCCTTCTTACGTATAAACGCTAAAATTTGTAAAATGTCCGCTGTGATTTCGGGTGAGATCTTCTCAACAATAACAAAAAGCAAGCCAGCAGTGAAAGGTATTAAAATCTAAAGTAAGTCTGACAGCAAAATTCCTCACAATTTGTGAGGTAAAGTTTTGCTACCCCCAAACTGCTTTCCAGGCAAGAATTAAATAAATGCGATAAACTAAACATCGGGCTAACTCCCAGATACGGGAAAGCCAAAGCAGTCGTATGTACTTCGGCATATCCAGAATTTCGAAGGCGCGGATCGAATCCTTTTTTGAAATGGCCAGATTGCACTTAATCTAGCTAAAAGTTTAAAAGGATTCTGGCGTCTGGCAACTTGGTTGTGTAGTATACCAGCCAAACGGCCGAGCCAGATTATTAAACTACTGATCTACACTGTGCACTTTTGTGTGGCGATCCCTATTTTTGCGATACCCTTTACAAATAACAACAACCTCACCTTATGACCTCTGTAGTGGACCTGTTTGTGAATATCAAACCACACTGACCAGCCAAACATTTGCTGATATTATCCAAACCATCACAGTATGCTTCTTGTGGTAGTCTACCCAAGGCAATTGACATTACACGGTTTTTGCCAAAGAAAAATCTGAAACATAGTACATATATACGTAAACCCCACAATTTGTATCCTGAGGGTTTGATTTGATTTTTTTGATTGACATAAGATAAATTTTGTCAAAGCGCGGGCGTCTCGGTTCACTTTAGTAAGAGGGCAACCCCCAACTTTTGACCTTCACCCATTCACCGAAAAGGTGCCCAGAAAATGCCATCTTAGACTTATGGTCAAAATTTCGTCCAACTGAGCCGGATTCTTCTAGCCTAAACTGGTCTACTTTGACAATAAAACCGGTTTTTTAGCTAATCTTAGCATAATAGGTTAACGCAGAGAAGTCTGGAAATCCAAGTCCACCCAGCCCGATCAAGGTAAACCTCTGGTGGCATCGGGGAAAAGAGGTAAGCAAAAGTGGCCGGGAAAATTAGTTTTTACACTTAAATTTTAATACTTTTATGTGTGACAAAGTTTGAGTGCAATCCGAAAAATCTTTCTCATTAGTGTATTTGGTATACCCCCCTCTTAATGGCTAAGCTACCACCCATTCAAACAACATTCTAAGTTAGTATATAACTTAAGTGAAGTGGAAAAACTGAAAATTAAAGTATATAATCATGATAGAGGTATCGAATGATATTATAACCGACTGCCGAAAAAATTACTTCCGGCTGCAAAAGATTTGAAAAATGGCATTAAACAGAAGCTGCTTCTTACATTGTAGTTCCAAGAAATGAATGAAACGACACAAATGAAATGAAATCTACACTAAACAATAACCTTGCAAAAAACTAAAAAGAAATGCAAAGCCAGCGGGCACTAACAATATTTAAGTTTTATAGTAAGTGTAGTAGAAAAGTCGCCATTGTATAAACAGTGGTCAAGTTAACTCAGTTTAAAACTAGGCTGTGAGGTGAGCTGCCGACCATTTGACTATCTGACCTTGGTTTATTTTAGGCGAAAAAAGTAGTGGGGGGGAGCCCCCACCAGTCGAAAAGTGGGGGGGGGGGGCACAAAACAGTCTGAAAATACCAAAGATACAGTAAAAAATAGCCTATTTTATATATACACTGCTATAACTATGCTAAAAAATGCTATAACTATGCTAAAAAGTGCCCAAAAATTGAGTTTGAGTACCGAAATACGCGACTTTTGACATTGACCTAAAAATTCCGGCGAACCGGAAAATTTTTAAAAATTTTGAGCAAAAGTCCTTAAAATTGGCACAACTCTGGGCACCTTATAGTGAGTGGGGGGAAGCCCAAAAAATTGGGGGTGGGACTGAGTGTGGGGAAGAGGTAGAGTGGAGGGAACCCGAAAACAGGGGAGAGCCCACCCCCGCCCCCCTCCAGTACAGTTCTTGGATCAGATGGCATGGCCTTAGATCAGCCTCAACTCGCTAAGACTGGTGCTGGGTTATCTGTGACTACATCTGGGTTCCGAAGATCAGCTCATATGGCTCTGACCGTGCACCAGTAATATGAAGAAGAAGAAGAGCAATGATCCACGCGGTTCATCTTTACCCTCCTTTACGGATTGATATTTTCTCGATGTACTTCGAAACTTGCCGAGAAAAGAGCAAACATACCGAGAATCCTTCCAATCATTTTTCACATCTTTCAGCAAATTATTCCTGGAGTTTTCAATGGAAAAAACAACAATGTTTTCATATTTGTCCAGAGCAAGCAATTAATGCAAAAAAATCAAAGTATATAAGTCCAAAATTAGTTACGCCTTCCAGAGGACAACTTTCACGCCGTGTTTTTATACTGCATCGTTTTTACTTTTTTAAATTTAAATAATTTAAAGAGCTTTTTTCGTTTCTAAAATGAAAGCATGAGCACCCTAAATTTTGCACTATTTTTCTTTGACTTTATTTTTTCGAGTTTTAGGGATTGCTGTTTGAAATTTTGCCCGAATGGTTGGTCATTTTTATCATGAGACGAATGCTGGGCGCTACCAGACTGGCGGCCTTGAAAAAGAAGCAAAAGTCGCCTCCCGCTGAGGAAGGAAGATAGATCAGCCTGCGCTGGATCATCACGTGACTGATAGTTGCAATGATTTCTGATTTTCCCATTGATTGTATTAGTAGTATTGCTAACCGTCTACTGTCTGTGCTAAAAAGCAATGGGTGATTATGGTTACTTTTTAATGAATTATTGTGTTAATTGTATCAATTTGTCTGACCATGTGAAGTTCGCTGATTTAGTTGATAATTTATAACTGAGCCGTACAGGTCGGTTTTTTTCTATAATAAAATGACTGATTTGTTTTGTCGTGGGAAAGTTGTCCTCTGGAAGGCGTAACTAATTTTGGACTTATATACTTTGATTTTTTTGCATTAATTGCTTGCTCTTTTATTGTTTGTTTTGTCTTATTTAACCAGACGTTTTAACAGTGTTTTTGCTTGATTTTTTTAACACTGTCTTGTTGTGTACTTGATTTGTGCTGCTGAAGTTTTCTATTAAAAATAAAATTCGATTGGATTTGGCATTATTTTAGTGTTAAATATCAGTCAATCGATTTCATTGTTTGCTTGTGCTTACTGAGTTCATGTGTATTCTTTTGTTCTGCGATTTTGCAATGTATGTTAACGTAGTGCTTAGTGTAAAAGTATAGAAAGCCTGTAGCGTGGTGTGAAGTTTTATTTGGCATTCTTTTTCCAGATTTCCAGATTTGCAATTTGTTTGCGTTGCTTGCGGATACAGTTTGTTATGTATGTATGCATGTGATAACATTTTTCTGTTGAGTCTATTTTTTTTCCTTTGCAAAGTCTCTGGAGGTTGTGTTCTATTTCCAATGCTGGCGAGTAGGTCCGGTTAGGTTCTATATTGATTAATGTTTTATGTTGGATTTTAATTGCATGCCCTTTATTGTAATTGATAGCTCATTGGTGTATACCATGATAAGTAATTGATTTTTTGAATAAAACTAACAAAATCAGTATGTACATAAGTTGGGTAGGATTACTATATTCCAACATTAACATGTTTTCAATGTTTTCATCGTGTAATCACTTGTTAGGTTAACTTGGTGTACGCTGAGTAGAGTTGTGCCCGGGCCTTGAATCGGGTCGCGGACCGGGCCGGCACGGGCCCGTTTATTGGAGCGGTAGCCCGTCCCGGGCCTTGGAGGCCCGGTCAAATTTTGCTATCTATATTTCTATTTTTTCGAAAATAACTTCACTAGAAAGTCCTATTTAAGTTGTAATAAATAGGACTGTTTGGCATTGTGTTTTTGTATGCCGGGTCGGTTCAGCAGGCCCGGGTCGGCCCGGAAAATTTCTTCACGGCACAACTCTAAGGGCCTATTTCTTTAAAGATTAAAATGGTCGGATTAAACGGATTAAAAATCAGCCGGATTAAAATTTAAATTTCTATTTCTTTAATGCAGGATTAAACGGATTAAAAGGATTAAAATTAACTCGTTTAATCCGACCATTTTAATCCGCGGATTAAACGTGTTGATTTTAATCCATTTAATCCGCCATTAAAGAAACAGCGATTAAAAATTTTAATCCGCCAACTTTTAATCCGTTTAATCCGCGTAGCTGTACGAGGATTAAAAGTTAGTTGAAAATGCAGGCGGAGGATTAAACGGATTAAAATTAATCTTTAAAGAAACAGCGATTAAGCATGTCGGATTAGAATTAACTCGTTGATTTTTAATCCGAAGTGTGAATAAAGAAACAGGATTAGATTAAAATTTTAATCCTAGGTGCATTAAAGAAATAGGAGTAAATTTAATCCGTTTAACTCGTTTAACTCGCTGGATTAAATTTTAATCCGTTTAATCCGAGATCCTGTTTCTTTAATGCGGATTAATTTTAATCTAATCCGTTTAATCTTTAAAGAAATAGGGCCTAAGTGAGAATAGTGATGCTTGCTACAGGAAGCGGTCGTTAGTAGGTTTGTGCTGTTAAGAAATTTCTCGGGCCGAACCGTTTAACGGCTCAGGTGCAGTGTACGCCCATGTGCTATGTTTTTCATGTTGGAGTTGGGCCAAGGGATCCGGTAGATTTGTTCAGCTGAAAACAGCTGCTTTACGTAGGCGAAGAAGTGGGGTTAGGAGTGACGGAAATTCCGACTAGCTGGTATTTTTATTTTTGGTGCTTCCCCAACTTTTCGACCCCACTCCTTTTTTTCGAGTCCACCCACCACTTTGTGACGGTCACCCAAATGTGCTGACAAATTAGATTTTTAGCGTTTTCATTTTTTAGCTAATTTTAAGCTTAAGAACAGCTGTCGGCTTGTTCTATTTTGAATTTGGAATAAAAAATGGGATATAAGAACAGCACCTTTTTCTTGTCTCTTTTCGAAAGCCCCTCTTTGACTTTCAAAACACTAAACACTGTCAGTTTAGAGATGCAGAACTCTAGCGGAAGATCCAACTGGTCTAAAACTTTAAAATCACCAAAAACGTAGTTGAATGGGATCTCTAACTATTCCCTCCCCTTCAACTCGTTTGGGAGGGAAATAGTTAAATTGGGGTCATATTATGTGTTATGATGCATTTAACGGTTGAAATAAAGATGATTGAAGTAATACCTGGGTGATTCTGACGTATCTGAACGGAAAATAAAACAATCTTCTAGTTCTTTATGTTCAAATTAAAAACATTTATTCTAAAATCATTTATTAGCTCAAGCTAATTCTTCAATTTTCTATGTACAATGAACTAATGCTAACTTAAATTCATGAAAGTTAAACATTAAATATTTTAAAAATTCTTTTTTTAATATATAGTCAAGTGTCCTAATAAGAACACTTTTTGGGTTTTTAAGTAATTTCTGCCAGAAGTTTCGATTTCAGATCTTTAAACTCCGTCAGTTACGCACTCTGTCTCAGTGCTTTCTAATAACAATAAAAGCATATGCAAATATATTTATTTCATGCGAATAAAATTCAACTTCAAAATATATTTATCCATGCGAATAAACAAGGATTCGCCAGTGGTTCTCTGACCAGTACTGCCAGCGCAACTTTTGCATACCCTTTGTCTAGGTTTTCGTAAGTGATTAAGCACTAGTTCTAATAAGAACAGCTGCTGTTCTTATTAGAACACTGTTCTTATTTGGGCACTTGACTATAATTTTAACTTTCTAAAGATTTATTAAAATTTAACTACTTTAAATTTTTTTGAAAATTTAAGGTTTTTAGTTACATACAAATTGATTATAAGCATCTGTTGTCAGTGTAATCACTTGCAGTTACTAAAATACGAGTTTATGTACAGTTTCCAATTTGGGGGGATAGTTAAATTGGGTCTTTGGGGGAACAGTTAAAGAGATCCATTGAAAGTAGCCTCGCCTGCTATTACACAGATACACAGGGAATACGTAAAACTCAACTTATTGCACAATGTTAGACCAAAACGTTCCGACAAGGCCGAAAACTTGACCCAAAACCTATAAAACAGTCGGCGGTTCCTGTGTTCGTACCTTAAATTGAGTGGGAGAACCCAAGAAGTGGGGTGTCCTTTCCCAAACTAAACCCAGCCTAGGTGGAGCACATTTTGATGATAGGATAAGGATAAGATAGCACATGTACGAGATGGAACGTACCTACATTGAAAAATGCACAGAAGTTTACGAACGAATTAAGGAAGCCCGAAATGGATTTTGAAATTGTTTGAGAGCAATTGAACAGGGTAGTTGTTTTTGATTATCGTAAAAATGCACAGATGTGGTGACCAACAAAGTTTTTCATCCCAAATTATTCTTCCGAATTTTGTTTGTTCCGGAAAATCTGGATAAACTGGAAATCTGAACAGCTAGACGACAATGTATTCCATCGTGCCCTAATGGGACACTTAAAAATTAACAGATAGTCGGGTATGTATTAATACTTTCCTGTAAGCTGACAGTTTGCTGGAACTAGACTCTGACTTGCAACATCAGTGAGTCAGGTTTCATTAATGTACAGCGGTTTACATTCATTACCAAAGTTGCTTAACCACGAATTGCTTAATCGAGAAACGCAAAAGCGAAAATTTGCTTTACGGAGAATTATTTAACCGCGAAAATGTCTGAAACCGCTTATCTCTCTGTTTCTCGACGAGATAATATCATTTAAGCATACTGGCACAATCCTAGGCAAAAACTAAACTAACTCCAGTTTTACTAGAGCGGATATGTACCTTGATAAAGGAAGGCAAAGATTCAAGATCCTGTATGAATAGTTGGCTTAACTCACTGGCGCGACACAAAGCAAAGCAGAAATTGCCGCAGTGCGCAAAAAGGTGGGATCTGAAGAAGCAGAGGCACGGTCGAAAACGTGAGTAATATGCTGGGCAGAAAAAAATTGAAGCCTTTCGAACCGGTTAAGCCTTTCGAACCGGTTAAGCCTTTCGAACCGGTTAAGCCTTTCGAACCGGTTAAGCGAACTGCCGTTGAAGTCCGTTCACAAGACGATGCAGAGTAAGGGTCTTGATTGAGACGGAGACTGTAAACTGATTCACAAAGGTTAAAGCCGCCAGAGCAACGGAAAGGGAAGAAGAACTGAGAGACATGCCCAGCAAAAATAAACCGACTTGGAGAGGCGGGAGGGGAAGAGAGGGAGAGTGCGCATAGGAAGTGGAAAAACCAATCACAGAACTTTCCGAAAAACGTTAAGTACGACTTGAGAGAGTTCACTGCCAAACCACAGCACATGGTGGATGCAAAATCTATCACCTGGGCACTTGGGCGGAAGCCGCAAGGAGAGCTTGATACCAGGTAGAATTTTTGATGAGGTCTACAAAATTCAAAATAAAGTAAGAATTTACGACAATCCAAAGTTTTACTGATCTTGGTGTCATTGTTTCGTCTACATTGAAATTTTCTCAGCAATGTGAAGAGATATAGCAAAGGCGGGTTTTAAGAAAGTAAATCTGATGTACTCTGCGTTTCATTTAAGGGACAAAGAATTTCTTGTAAAACTTTTTATAACTTACGTACGTCCGAAGCTAGAGTACGCTTCTGAAGTTTGGTCACCTTATTTACTTAAGGACATTGATACTATCGAAAGAGTTCAACGTTTGTTTACAAAACGCTTACCTGGTCTCCGAAATTTAACATATCCTGAACGTTTACAAGTTTTAAATATATCATCGTTGGAGGAGAGGCGCATAATTAAAGACTTGGTAATGGTGTTCAAGCTTATACATAATCATACTGATCTCAACTTCAATGACTTCTTCCAAATTAGTACTACATCAAATACCAGAGGTCACCAATTTAAGTTGTCGGTGACTAGAACAAACTTGGATATTAGAAAGCAATTTCTTGCAATTCGTATTGTTCCAATATGGAATTATTTAGAATCGGATATTGTTAATTCTGAAAATTTAGGCGTTTTCAAAAGTCGACTCGCAAAAATGTCTTTTCATAGGTTTCTTAGTAGGGCGGGGATTAGTAGCCGGCCAATCGGCCCACCCCTAAGTCCCTCTTCCTTCCATCCTTCATTGCCATGTACATGGTTCTAAGAAATACTTAATATTTGCTAGAATTATTTTGTTTTATTTTGTTTTTTCTCTTGGTTGTTTGTTTGCAATCTTTTTGGTTGGGAAATGAAAAAATAATACTAATACTAATACTAATAGTAAAAATAATACTAATCTTTAAAGAGATATGGCCTATTTGGCTGTTATTGTGTTGGAATAAAAGCTTATGTGAATACGATCTAGTATAGATTCCATGTATAGGTTGGCTTATTCTTTTAGTCAGACTGAAAGAAATTCATTATCTTCAAAAAATTATAAAAAATGCAGCTGAGTTTGCATCAACCTACATGTTCTGCGATATGTTATTGTCTGTAGCAGTTCTAATTAGTCTCCAAGTAAATATTGGTTTTAGCGGTCGAAAGCATAACAATCCCTTGTTTTTTAAGCAATTCAAGCCGAAAGGTTGGTGGGAGTCTTTTATATATGTATTACAAACAATTTTGCTGCGTTGACAGATAATTGTGTACAGTGGAATTAGTATCCTCTCTGTTATCAGCTGTAGGCACATGCACTCTTGTTTATTCCCAGGAGCCCGTTTCTGTTTGCGCTAATTAAGTGCTACTTTCATTGTCATACTGAAATAGGCAAATCGTTTGTTTAATTTGGGAAGCACAGTCTGAGCTTAGATTGGCGGTAGCGTATCTTCCATAACAAAACGTATATAAACATAAACAAGTAATTAATGAGTATACCGATTACTGATCGTTCAAAATTGATATCTCCAAAAGAAATCGCCTCCTTATTTAAAGCTACGATAAGTAGGCATCATTATTGAAGCAGTGTATGTTACGGGGGGATGAGTAAATTGGCCACTTCTGAAAAGTGACCAGACAGATATATATATATGTAGATGTATTGTGACAATTATCGCATTCTGTCTGGACAGATGAGTAAATTATCAACAGTGTCCAGAGCAGGTTTGGATCCATGCTTAAACTAAAGCTATGAACTAATATTGCAGGCAGGATATCTGAGTTTTTAGGTTTTTGTTTAATATGTAGTTTATGCACAGTTCTTCTGCTTGTTATTATGTTTTATCAAGAGTACATAATGATATCATTATGTAGTCCAGGGGCCTTTTCGCGAATGGGTTAAACGAGTTAAAATTAACTCGATCCTTTTCGCGAATGAGTTAAAGAGTTAAATTTAACTCGCCGAGTTAAGCAGAGTTAAAATTTTTAACCCTTCGGTCATTCGCGAAAAGAGTTAAAAATTAACTCTTTTAACTCTACTCTTTTCGTGAACGACACGTAGAGTTAAAAAGCTGCAGAGTTAAATTTAACTCTACCCTTTTCATGAATGGGTTAAATTTAACTCTTTTAACTCGCTCACGATATTTTACATTGAATTTTAACCCGCGTCTCAGCACGCGGGTTAAACGAGTTAAAAATCTATCCTTTACATTGTTATTGTCATATTTTGCGCACGTAATAAAGCTTTAAATATGAGAAGATGATCCAACCAATGAAAGCGCAGCACATAATTTCATTGGATGGTTCAAAATGCTTCAAAATTATTAAGCATTTGCCAATGTTCTGCTGAATTATTTACACTAAAGCAACGAAATAGGCTACTAAATAAATAAAAATAGAGGGAACAACTAATGTTTTAAACATGCTGCATTATTAGAAATAATAATTAAATTAAATTAAATTAATTAAATTTAAAAATAATTATAATTATAAATAAGTAATAAACTCTAAATTATTTTTTCACATTTATTTGACAACAATGTATGAATGCTAATTTGAAGTATTATGAGAGAGAGCTGCTGGCGAATCTACACTACAACCAACCGAAAGCTCAATTTTTCCAAAAGTGGACTAATTAAAGGGCTATTTGCCATAAAAATTGCTGTGAACTAATCACAGTTGGGATAACAATTGATCCTGTAATTCTGTGGAGCATCACCACTTGGAGCAAAGTTCGCGTAACATTTAAACATGTCCTTTCAAAACTTTAAGGGCAACCATTTCAATGCAAATTTGAAATCTCCATTGAATTTTAATAAAAAAATATTTTTCAATTTAATTTTGCTGCGCCTGCTCTTTTAGTATTAAAGTTTAGTTGAAATTGACCAAAATCGTCCATGTCTTTTATGAGGATCGAGAGAATATGTTGAAAAAGTTTGCTGAAAATATGTACAGAGGGTTTTTGGCTCTGTCGTGGTCTCACCAAAAGATCATGGTACCTGTTTTTCGGCTCAACTATTCATTAGCACTTTGCTGTTAAGCTGGCAATAGAAACAACGAAAACCTGGACTAAAATACTGTCTTCAGATTCGTAAACAGCTTAAACTTTCAGCGAACTCTGAAAATTCCGGTATATACAACTTTTCATGAAAGTCGTAAAAAATCTTTAGTTGATGCCTCTTAAAATGTAGTTTCACCAATGTTGAACCACTTGAAAGCTTAAACTTTAAAATTTTGCTGCAGATTTGTTAATTATTTTACTGAAATGCATCCGTGCTAAATTTCAGCAAAATCGGTTGAAAACTGCAAGTTGGACAGCGGATTCGTGCGGACGCCAAATTGACGATGTAGTAAATGTCTATTAATAAAAGAGTAAATATCGTCTTTTGCTGTCGTAATTTAAATTTTTCCAAACGTAGGGAAGCTTTTCTAAAATTCTCAAATGGTGAAAATTACAAAATTATTTTAACTCATTTCACGTATGCAGAGAGTTAATTTTAACTCTCCCTGTTTTAACTCTTTTAACTGTTTTCGCAAATGCTGAGTTAATTTTAACTCTGCCAGTTTTAACTCTTTTAACTGTATGATTTTTAACCCTGCAGAGTTAAAAGAGTTAAAAGCAGGCAGAGTTAAATTTGCTCCAGTTTCACTACCAGCCCGCTTCAAATCTACACTATTTGCAGCTGCAGCTGCAGCTGCAATATACTCTCTAAAACAAATATGTATTCACATCACCTACCACTGATCTATAGTTGATATTTTCAGTTCCTTTTCAATGGAAAAACTATTTCTGGGTTGAATCCTTCTACGGGGAATCCTGTAACAATGCCTGCCTGCGTAACAATGGTCTGGTTTGCTACATGGATAGCATGCTCGTAGAGCACAGTGATAAAGAAATGTCCTATATTGCTGGCCAAATGACCTCAAGTTGTATCTATATGGGATCACATAATAAGACCGACCTGGGCTTGGCTCTTCGTTGGCAAGCCTCTGGAAACACTGTCTGCGAATTACCGTCTCGTAACGGTCAGGTTAAGCCCAGCTGTAGCGGGTTTCTGGAAGGCTATGCTAGTCTCTGTCGCTGCATGTATCTGAGTCCTCAGTGTGAGAAAAACCCTTTTCTTATATTATTTTTTGTTTTTATTTTTTACATTTTTTCATGAAGTTTGTTCCCTCACACAGAACTGAGTGCGGTGCCTTGCCTGTTAATTTGCGGTCAAGTATGTAATGTACAAAAGAGAAGTCAAAAATGATCAATTTTGTAAAAAATAAAATCGCTGCCGCAATTGAAATAAATTTTCTGTAATTAACAAACCCTTTTCGTGACCTTTGTCTATTTTCTATTCCATGTATAGGTTGGTTACTTATATATGACGGCAGAATAAAAAGTGAAAATAATGCTCCTTTGTCCCATGTAAAATACATATGAGAAGACCTTGGTAAGCAGATTGCATAGAAGATAGAACAAGCGTTTTAGCTTGTAGAATTCATGATTCGTATGCAAGTCAAGCAAAAATTAGGATACTGCTTAAGGCTTTAACACTTACGTTTTGTTGCTCTTTGCTTTAGTTCAACTGTACCTCTGTACGCTGCCCGACGCCTGTGAGGTATCCGCGTTCGCTGACTGCAGCTGCTGGCGGGATAATGTCCCCTTTTGCCGCGGCGACGTCCTTGTGGATACCCTGGCAGAGGTCCGGACAAAACTACCGGAAAAGGATCCTCAAAATCCGGAAGGGCTGGTGGCCTGTAAAGTGGAAGGACCGCATCAGGGAATAAATAGGATGATGAAACTGGGATATCGCGGTGGAGCCAAAGATCCCATCTGGTTGAGGGCTTGTCGCTCTCATCCTCAGGTATAAGATTATAACTAAATAGTTTAAATTTTAAAATTTGCCATTTTTACATGCTCGTTCAGGCTAGAATGGTAGGATAGTGGTAACGGCTGTAGAACAGATTTCGTACTTGTAACTCAGGACCATAAACGAGTTCAATTTGACGCGATCCTTTTCATGAAATACATATACCAGCTTCAGTGGAGTTAAAAGGGAATGAAAGAGTTACTTTGTGTTCTCTTAAACTCTACTCGATTCGTTCTTGAAAAGGTTCTCAGTTAGTGCTCCTTCTTCCTTCTTTATAATATATTATTTCATTATGTATATGTATATATTATGTATATATTTATTTATTATATAGATATATAACAATTTATACAGTGTATAAAGTGTATAATTGGCTCCCCAATTTGAATTTAGGTATATTTATCGCTGAGAAGAGTGAGTTTTAACTTTGAGTTAGCTTGCTGGTGTTTTTCGCTCTTCCCATATATCATAGATCAAAGATAAATTCGAGCGAACTTTGTTGAAACACCATTTAGCATAATTTGGTCATTATTGTAGATTGTATGTTTAGGTTCCTAATGTTCCTAGCTGTATACTATTGCCTCACTATGAACGCAATAACAAAAGCTACACGAAATGTATAAATCCGTGTCCAGCCAAAAAGAAACAACTGCGAGGTATTATAACCATAGTTTAACGCGGGGGGAGGGGTTGGCGGTCCAAGCCCCCCCCCCCAACCCGGCCCAGGTAAAGCCCTACCGCCATCGGAGACAAGGGGTGACGAAAGTAACTGATCAAGGGATAAGCAATAAATGGCCTGAAGAATTAGTTTTTAACACTATTTTTTATTAAATTTCCGGATACGCCGGATTGTTTTAGCTAAGATTTACGTTTTCGTGAAAATCAGCCAAAATTTTGAAATCTTTTCAAAATTGAAGATTTTGTTGCAAATTTAAGAAATAATCGAAAATTTTAATGAATTTGGTGTTAATTTTTAGAAAATTTTCCGTAATTTAGTCTTGAGGTGCAAGCCCCCCTGAAAATTTCAGTTGAAGGTACAAGCCCCTCATAAAGTTCCTGGGGACAAACTCCCACCTCAGGACCCGACTCTTTGTTAATTAAGTAATTAATTATGACAAATTTTTAATAAAGTTGTAAATAATTTTTGTCGAAAGTTATACCGTTTCAATTAAAATGCATGATTAAAATTTGTATCATTTAATTATTGTGTAGAGTGCGTGTTCAACGCTCATTAAGTATATATGTAATATTATAAGTTAAGTATATATTTTCAGTTGGGTGCTAAATGTTTTAATATTTCGGAGAAACTGAAAAACTTATGTACGCAACTTATGCCCTGAGTTCGAATGCTTTGAAACGCTCTATGAAGTTTAAGTTTCTTCATGACTATGCCAACATTTTACCTATGAATTAAAAGATTTAATTGTCAATCCAGCACCTCCGATCCTTAGCATAAATCTAAAGCTTATCCCATTTCACCCGACATTCGCCGCCACATCTGACCTAAAACTCATCACATTTGACCTACTAACACTTTTGTTGCAGCTGTGCGAGGCGATAAGACGTTGGTTTGGACAGCCGGGGATCCGGGAGAGACCTGCATTCAAGCCTGCGGTCATGAACCGACCCTAGGGACCACATATCAGTGCAACTTTTCTGCAGTTATGGAGATGGACCCTGTGCAGCAACGAGTGCTCCTGGACTATCTCAGCGCTGCAACCCCGGGCCGGCAGAAATGTGTTTATCCTTCGGACAACAGCTACGGTGGGATCGGGATGGGACCCGTCCAACACATGGGTGGAAGTACCTGTAGGATGTGGGATCTAAAGACGGATCCAACCCCGACTTGTGAGGACAGCTGGCCTGGGGAGGCCAGATTTTGTGTTTGTGTTAACAGTAAGCTTTATCCAATACGGTCCTATTCAGTTTGTTGAATTGAGCTTATTGCAAAGAATAAGATGCACGTGTTGGATCTTTAGTTCTAAAATCAAAGTGAACTGCCAATATTTTAACAGATTAAATTGCTATATCTTCCTGTGAAATTGGACACATTATTTACCCCACAGCTCTACAAAATTTTATTAAAAGTTAGCTGAAAGCAACAAGTCAAAGACCCCCCGTTCTGTGGTACACATATTTGTATTTTATTCTTTTCTGCAAGTTTGGAAATATTGGGAGGAAGTTGAAGTTCAACAGGGAAATAAATTATTTCAATTGAAAATTGGCTGTTTATCAGATTTATCAATTGCGTTTCAGTGCTGCCGCCAACAACAACTCCAGCTGTACGATTGGCTGCTACCAAGAAAGTTGGACCGCTGATTACCGTCTACATTAAACCGCAAGAATCCGAGGCAGAAATAAGGGCTAATCGTATGCGCATTTTGTGTATTTCTCTGGTAAAAGTATAGAAATAAAAAATCGAAGTGCGGCTGAAGCTTCCGGTGATGATTACTACAGTGCTCTGTACTTTATTGTACTGTACTGTAATAATTACTATGCAGTCTTGTTGTTGTTTGCTGCATTAGACATCACAGTGTGATGATCATCACCCGAAGGTGCTAAGTGGAAGGAAACTGGCCCCGTAAGGTTGGTCATAAACAACTCAACCAAGTTGCCAGAAGAAGTTCAGAAATCGGGTTGTTACTTTTTCGATCAAACCAACATTGTGTGTACTTTTCAGCAAACGGAAAGATATATATATATAGTGTTAGATATTAAAACGGAATCTGTTAGATAGAAATCGACACCCAGTTTGGTTTAGTGTCTTCCACCGGGGACAAACCGATTCTGTTTTGTAATTTTGGTAAATTGTTTGTTTTTCTATTTTTGTTGTAGAGATGATTTCGTTTGGGATTTTCGCTGGCTGTCTTGGAGTTCTGTTTCTTTGCATTCCCGGCCTATTGATCCTATTTGTGTGGCTTTATAGTCGAAGAAAAAAGTCGAAGCCTAAGTCAGAGGAGAGAGAGGAAACAACGGATGAAGCAGGAGAGGAAGAAGAAAAAGAAAGCGATTGGGAAACTTCTAGTGAATGATTTTTGAGTTGTTGCTTATTTTTGTTTGAAATTAAAAAGCTGTGGTTGGAATGGCTGTTTTTCGATTAGTTAACAACACTAATAATTTCTAGTCTTGCTGTTGCTAACTCGATGGTGGTGACGGTGAAGGCATGTGGTGGCAGAGTTGGAAGTGGGTCGAAATTTTGTGACCCGCGGGTACCCGCGACCCGCGACCCGCGACCGACTGAGATTTCGTCGACCCACTTGACCCACTTCTTAAATTTGGATATTTTTGCATATTTATAAGTGCTCTATGGCATGCATCGAGCAAAATTAACGCTTTAAAAATGTACATAGTGAAGTAGTAAAACTTTCAAACAAAAATTTGGCGTTCACAGCTAACTACATCTATTTCATCTTCATTTTCGTTAGTTCTGAGGATGCTATGCTATGGCAAAGGTGTTGGGACCTCGATCGGTCTGTAAAATCAGTATTTAGGCAACGTTTTGAAGAGTCTATTTTCTTGTAGTAATTTTGTAAGAGTTCAGTTTATTCATTGTTATTTATTTTTTACAGCTGGGGAGCAACTGCCGCAGGAGTGTTTATGTAACACTGTCCACTTCTAACTTGGATATGATCGCAAACTACTATTGTGAAG
>JASAND010019504.1:0-35352 GCA_030248195.1 Trissonchulus latispiculum | reverse complement strand
GTTACGTATTGTTGCGTGTAAGGATCATCAGGAAAAATATGCCCTCTGAGGCGGAGTTTTTCTGGTGTGTTCTGGTCTCGGTCTATCAGTAGGTATCCATGTGGTCTACTGGTGGCATGCTCAAAAGCTTCCATAAATCCTTTCACTCTACCTGGATACATTTGCCTTGCCAAGTTCATCGGGGTTAGTTTATCGGCTGGATTCTTCATGAGGACAATATACTGACTATTTATCCTATTAGTCCGCTGCCTATCGTAGAAGATGTCTTGAGTGATATTGATGACACTGCAGGACCAATGGTGACAACCGCGGGTGAAGAGTTGAACAAGGTTAGGTTGCTGCTTAATTTCACTCATCAGGTCATCAAGTACTACCAATTTTGCGTCAGGGGTTTTCAATTTCTCTAGATCCGGTAGACCTTTGATAAATTCTACCTGGGGAAGTCTATCATATGCATCTTGCCACTCAGTATAACACCAAATAATCTCCTCTAGAGGTTCGGAGATCATTTCATCTGCATGTTCTACCAGTCGTGACACAAAGGTGGTCTTTCCTGCCTTTGTTGGAGCCGCCACGATACACGTGAACGGATGCTGAAACGTTGGTGCCTAACTCTCTCCATACTTACTATGAAAACAACAACGCTGTTTATATGCCTTTATTGTAGTGCAAAACACAATATTACGATTAGTCACTATAGGATCATATTTCTTCATACAGTGCAAAACACAATACAATATATATGTCGTAGTAATTTCTGTATTCAGTAAATACTGTATTTACTGGCCGATTTCAGTAAATACGGTATTTACTAGTAGGAATTGTATTTTCTTTGAACTTCCTATCTTTACACATAAATACCATTCTTACTGAAACTCGTCCAGTAAATACTGTATTTTCTAGTAAATTCTGTATTTTGTCTTAAACGCCTTTGTCTTTGTGTGTGGCTAGAGGTTCAAAGGGCATGCCGACGTCATATTTAAAGGCAAAAGATAGGTCATACATTATCACAGTAGATATGTGCAAAGGGGGTGCATGAAGATAAACTCCATATTAGTTCATAAAATTAAGACAATGTTTTAATTTTAACACAGTTTTTAAAATCAAAACAAATACATTTTGACAGATACACATGTATTATACACTTACGTTTTCTGTATTTACTAATAAATTCTGTATCTTATACACAATTTAAGATACACTATAAGTTTAGCTAAAGTTTTAACCGCTAATCGTGTATTTTTTAAATAATAAAAGTAAGTAGGATTAAAATCATTAAGTACGTAACTTATTAATTTTTAATTAATCGTAATTCATTATGATTATATAATACATACAGATCTGTTTTGATTTTAAAAACTGTGTTAAAATTAAAACATTTTCTTAATTTTATGAACTAATATGGAGTTTATCTTCATGCACCCCCTTTGCACATATCTACTGTGATAATGTATGACCTATCTTTTGCCTTTACATATGACATCGGCATGCCCTTTGAACCCCTAGCCACACACAAAGACAAAGGCGTTTAAGACAAAATACAGAATTTACTAGAAAATACAGTATTTACTGGACGAGTTTCAGTAAAAATGGTATTTACGTGTAAAGATAGGAAGTTTAAAGAAAATACAATTCTTACTGGTAAATACCGTATTTACTGAAATCTGCCAGTAAATACAGTATTTACTGAATACAGAAATTACTACGACATATACATACACAATAGTCACTATAGTGTCAAATTTGTTCTTCGTTATCTTTCTTCATATCATTCTTCGTGATATTTGTATCATCATCATTTCGTAGTATCCATCATATCTTCATCATTTCGTAGTATCCATCATATCTTCATCATCGAGAATAAGTTCTTCCACTACTTCGTCTTCATTGATCAGTTGCTTCATATCGACATGTAGAATTCGTCGCCATCCAATGCCAGGAATAGAAATGATTATCTTCTGCCTCGGATATCGTCTGCATTTATTCTTGTGGTAGCGGCTGAGGCGGATCAGGCTCTGGAGTGCCTTATAGATACCCATGGTGCAATATATGGAATAGTGGTATTTACACCAGTATCGTAGGCCTACTTATTGACTATAGAGCTGGTATATCTGGTCTGCTGTAAAACTGACAGGACCAACAAAGCCACAAAGGACACGCTTATCTTGATCCAGGCAAAGAGTTGTCTCGTTATATGTGGATGTGTAGGGACACGGTATCGATCCGTTAATATAGACTGGACACTGGAAGTTTAGACAATTGTATATAAATTGGCGGATCTCGTGAAAACTATCAAGTGATACCAGGTGCTCAGTCCAACCATTATGAATAAAGATGGCATTGTCTATCGTAACGGAGTCCTTCAGTGGTGGTAGTTTACACTGGGTATGCTGTGACAACAAAATCGCTAATACAATCGTAGACAATAAAAATTTTATGAGAAGGCTTGTGATTATACAGGGAACTCCTTTGACCAATTGGAGTTTCGTATAGTTTAAAAAGGAATGCCCTTTTTTGGAATTTGCACCAGCAGCCATAGTCAGGATCTTGTACGGCGCACTTTAAAAGTATCTCTATTCGCTTCTTATTACCATAGAATTTAGATGTCGTCTTTGTATTAGCCCTACTACCATGCTTTTTATAGACGTGGGGTGATACCTTAGTGTTCCACATTAATAAGTGAGGGAGAGGATACCAAGTGGGTAACAATGATTGTTAATGTTGTTCTCAGTGGACGCTTTGACAGGGAACTTCACCTAACGAACATTCCTAACATTAGACTCTATCGTGGCTTTATTGGCGGTAGTCTGAAACACGAAGAGGCGACTTTCCAATTATTCACCAGTGGTAGTTTTGTTTGCCTCGGATGTAAATCAATCGAACGAGCTAATCAGTGTATTCGTCAACTAGCAGGCGTTCTTAATGTCGGTATTCTTCTCGAAGGCGAAGCAGTGAACCTGGTGGGATCCTTCTCAGTTGGCAGGTATATAGACCTAAGGAATTTATATGAAAGTATCAGGCATACCCATCAAGTTTGCTATGAACCGGAGCTATTTAATGGTCTCACGTGTAAGATTGCCAAAGTCACTGCACTTATTTTCCACACTGGCAAGCTCATATTAACTGGCGCTCGGAGTGAGTCTGCCCTATCAGATGCAAGGTCTTTAGTTAATAAGAAGGTGATTAGGTTTAAACTTCATTAGTGCATCATGTCGGCCCGAAGCCTGTTGAACGAACTGTTACAAAAGGCCCTGCGCCAAAGTCCGCCTATTCGCATTGAGATTACCGGTCATTATGTTGCAGTCATGATTATACGAAGTAAGTCCTGGATAAGCTCACATATGTCCTGACCCACATACTGCCACTGAGGAGGTGTCTCGTAAAGCCTACGGTACGTTATGTCACGGCGACGAACATCTCATCAGATGTGAATGTGGACTACCACCAAGACCTCACATCTACGATATTGATGCAGTCAGGGATAAGATGAGAGACCTACGTGACTACAAAAGATATCGCAGAAGTATTCAACCTATCTACAATATGCTAGACAGGCTAGAAGCAGAAATGCTCAAAAATCCATCTTTTCATGGCTAACTGCCTACCTACCAACTAATGTTATCCGTAACATTTCGTTTATTGTATGCAACATTTTACAGTGGTATGGAATACTACAGTGTTATGCAATGGTTTACTGGACAGTAGTAATACCATATTATAACAATAATAATAATAATAATAATAATAATAATAATAATAATAATAATAATAATAATAATAATAATAATAATAATAATAATAATAGTCAATGGTTTATAGTGATTATGCAATACAATACTGTTATCCAATAATAATGGCTTACAGTGTTATGCAATAATAATAGTCAATGATTTACTGTACATTAGTAATGATATGTAATTGTCAATAATTGTTAGTGTTCTTTACAGTCCTGGTGATTCCATGGGGATACGAACCATTCCGGCACATTCCATTGTTTCACCATAGAATTTCCAATCCATTCGATGAATACGACGGCACGGTTGTCGCATCCCAAGGGTCCAAGGACCATCGCTGCGTCCAGTCTCGCTGCTTGTACCGTAGGGAAGGTGTCCTGGCTTTCTCTTAGCAAATATTTGCTCTTTGTGTAAATCTTCCATGTGACTCCTTTCTCCTTGGTTCCTCCTTCGAACAGTTTGGCCAAGTTGTACTGCTTCGACTTCACCAAGGCCTCGTGGAGCAGGGGCACGATATCTTTGCTCCGCTTTAGTCGCAGTAGGAGATCAAACACTCCGTCGTATCTTGTTTCGGATTTGATGATATCTCGATAGTCCGGGGTTATGCGCCGATGTTCAACCATGTAGTCTGCCACGGGCGCTGGATCCATTTCATCACAAAGAATAACCAAATTGTCTATGATCTTTTCCACAGATGGTGAACCTGAAAAGCAACAAATAATGCTTAGAAAATCTAACAACTGAAATGTTTAAAATCATAAGGTTTAAACTGTACAACTGCTAAAAATGTGACAATGACTAAAAATACAATCGTTAAAAAATACTATGGCTAAAATATATTAGTTAAAATGTGAATAACTGAAAAAATACAACTACTAAAATACAATCATTAAAAATACAACCTTAAAAATGTTACAATTAAAAATCTTACCAGTCTCAACGGAATTCATTGTTGCTGATGATGTATAGTAAGTGAACAAATCTGGTGATTCAAATGTCAGTAAGGTTAATAATCCTACCAAACTTACATTACAATATATGTCTAAACTTTGCAGCATTCTTGTGCTAGGTTTCATAAAATACCTTGCATACCCTTGTTCATTTAGTTCAGTTCATAGTTAGGAGTTAATTATTGAACATAAGTTGCATATTCTTTTTCTTTTAACCTTTCGCCTATTCCCAATTTCACGTAATTGTTGTCATATTCATTACACAAATTTTCCGAGTCACCTTTAATTATTATTAACTAATTAGTTAACCTATAATTATCAACAGGTGACCGAAGTGAGTTCATTATTACTTTATTACACAGGCACCATAATTAACCCATTAGGTGTCAACAATCTTACGCAATTGGAGACATAAAATTTTCATTTTCAGCCAATTTTCATAGTCAACTTTAACCAATTATTACTAACTAACTAGCCAACAAATAATTACCAACAGGTGACCGAAGTTGGTTCCCGGTTTGCTCTTTACGTTGACATAAACTTATCACACAAAGTTTTCCCAGTCTTGCGTTATCGCTGTCACAAAATTTTCATTTTCAACCAATGTTTATTGTTTACATCTTTAATTTCATTGGGACAGGTGCAATCAAACTAGATAAGGCAGGGAGAAAATTTTAAGCAAACAGGGAGAGAAAGGCTTTTGACAGGTTTGAGTCCTCAGTATGCTAAAGATATGCTAACACTAGCAGGCTGCTAATAAGGAAAAAATTTTAAACAAGCAGGGAGAAAAAGGCTTTTGACAGGTTTGAATCCTCAGTATGCTAAAGATATGCTAACACTAGCAGGCAGCTAGCAGGGGAAGAAAATTTAAACAAGCAGGGAGAGAAAGGCTTTTGACAGGTTTGAGTCCTCAGTATGCTAAAGATATGCTAACACTAGCAGGCAGCTAGCAAGGAGAAAAGTAGTGACAGGTTTGAGTCCTCAGTATGCTAAAGATATGCTAACACTAGCAGGCATCTAACATCAGTATATTCTGAAGTACGTAACTAACAATCTTGTCTTCTTTAAGTGTTTGTTACATGTCTTCCGTTTCAAGGTTAGTACAAAGGTACAGATGAAGAAATTCAATAGGAGACAAGAAATGAAAAATTTTAGTTGATAAGGGAAGAAAATTTTGCAATAATATTTTTGGTCTATACGATGCTGAGATAGATAGGTAAGAATCTATTGGCAAACAGTCAGGTAAAGAAAAAGTTTGAAAAAAGTTTGAAAATGTTACTTCATATTACTTAGTTAGACAGTTAATTAATAAACACTAATTATGCAGGTAAACAAACTATAGTCTAGCAAACTAAAGTTAAATACGTAGACAAATACGTAGGTAAAGTTACATACGTAGACAATATAGTCCAATAACACTGTGTTAAAAATTTAGTACAATGTTACAAAGCTTATCCAAGCTAAAAGGAAAATTGGCCAATAATGACCTTGAGAACATCTGCCTCCATGATTAATGACCTTACCTGTATGATTAATGACCCTATTCGTCAAAGCCAGAACGAAGCCAAAATACCTGTACAAACCATGTCCATTTCATCTCTCCTATACTACTGCGGAGCTTCCTGTATTTTCAACAAAAGTAACTTTTGTATTTTTTACCGGTCTCTGGAATAGTAAAAATTACAGGAATTTCCTGTAGAAAATACAAAAGAAACCTTAGTTCTGTTCGACATTTTTTACAATCCTACATCAGATACCAAACCTGTATTTTTTACAAGACAAAACCTGTAAATTTTACTGGAGCGACAAGTTAATGAAAAAGGGGGGTGTAGGTGCGGGGGGCGGCCGCTCCCAAAATATTTTCGGCAGGGAGCGGCCGTTACAAGAAAACTCACCCACTGGGCGTTGGAAGTCTAAAAATTTGAAAAAAATTCAAAAATTTCAATCTTCAAAAATTATGACCACTGTCGCCCTTATATACAAAATTTGCGTTATCAGCGTATCGAGTACTTTAAAGTAGATCAAACCTGTAAACCAGTGAAAACTACAGGTTTCATTTGTACTGAATACTGGTCTAACTTGTAATCAATTCTACCAAAGTATGTCCGGTAAACACTACCAACGATGACCTATAGAAATTACAAGACTCAACCTGTATTTTCTACAAAAGCTTTTGTATTTATCATCTGCAAAAGTGATTCCTGTAGTTCTACAGGAACATTTCTAAGAGTGTATGAGCATTATACATTAACATAGGGTCGGGTCCTGGGGGGGCTTGTCCCCAAAAAGTTTTGAGGGGGCTTTTACCTTGACCAACAATGTTCAGGGGGGCTTGTACAACAAGAAAAGGATTTTAAAATTTTTCAAAAAATTAACGCTAATTTTAGCAAAATTAGCAATTTTTTGTCAAAATTTGCAAAAAAAGCCAAAATTTTGCCCAATTTTCCCGAAAAATTAAACATTTTAGCTAAAAAATTCCGGCAAAGCCGGAAATTTTTCGAAATTTTACTGTAAAAACTAACTTTTTTGGCTGTTTTTGGTTACCCCTTGGCCATTTTTTCGTTTCCCCTTGTCTCGACGGCGATAAGGCTTTTACCTTGTCCGGGTTGGGGGGGGGGGCTTGGACCCCCCCAGACCCCCCGCTTTAACCTATGATGAGCATGAACTGGTATAGAAACAAAGCATGAATTGACTGACAACTCATTGACAAACTTTTCCCTTCGTCGGGTTCACCAAAACTTACAGAATGGATCCTGTTCCAAGAAATCAAGAAAACTAGCAAATAAAAAAAGGTCACAAAGAATGCAGCACAGAACGGAACGGTGAGAGAGTGGTGACAATAATTAGGCAGACTTCAGTAAACACAAACCAGGCGTAAGACGTAACACGAAACACAAGGCAGAACACAGTACGGCGGAGCGGCCCAAAACACGTAAACTATATCAGGTGTTCAAACCGACCGGCGATCTTTCTAATAGGGAGTCAATCCCAAACTGAAGTCTAGGTCAGTCACCCAATCCCGTCAGTTCCGTCCAAGTGAAATTTCTGTTTTTTTCGGTCTTTTTTAGTTTCTTTGAACTTTTGCGTTTCTATTGAAAAGGAAATGCATACGTAAGCATAAGCATGACGTATGCGTTCGCTCAAGGGCTCATTGGGTTCCCCAAATCTTCGAGGAAAGCCTTTAAGAAAAATTATTAACCCTAGCCGATCAAGTTTGGACTCATAAGACGAAAACACAAAAATTAACGAAATCATTCACGCAAACAATATTGTCACGAAACAGCTCTTTGACTGTACAAAATTTCCAGGACAAAGCCACATAGAAAGATGAGTTACAGTGACACATTAAAGACTAGTTGAAGATTAGTTAGGCACAGCAGTTAGTCATTACATATAGAAATTAGTCAGTGAAAACATATAGAAATTGTTAGGCTTACAGAGTCTAGAGTTTGAGGCACAAGGTGAAAACCACAAAGCACAAAATTCAAGCATAGGACACAAAGACACAATTTCTGCTCTTTTTAGCCAGAATTAAATTCAACACTTGTCCTCAAAAAACCATCCTATTACACTCTCCACCGCCAAAAGATGGTATAAAGTTACACTAGGGGTTGGATTATTAAGACAGTCGATACAGGCAGTGATCAGTGAGTAAAGGGATGTTGCGATCAGTCCAACAGTGAAACAAGCATAGTGAACAGTGCAGAAGTGATCGACAGAAACACAATAAAAGTATATTACATGCAGTGCAGTGCATTTATTGTTTCAGTTCAAAAGTCAATCTGTAGAAGCGACACACTATATTACATCATCAGATGTGTATATCTAAGATGCTAGAGGATCAATGTCCTTGTTTTTCTATTCAATGTTTTTAAAAGCCTTTACTGCATTCTTCCTTCCGCACAAAATTTAATGTCCCCTTTGACCCTGTTTTCCATACCGTTGAATTTCGTAATCCAATGGTGCCAAAGGTCTTTCATATCGTCTTCTTTCTCGTAGATGGTATCTGGATTCAGCGTCTTGAACATTCGGTTCTTGATGATGAACCGGATGGCGGGGTTCTTCTATAGTGGGAATGTCTTCGGGTTCAACTTGATTCCCTTTTCCTTTGGAAACGGGACGGTTGGGCTTTCGTGAGCATTCTTGTATTCCATATTCTATTCAATGTTTTTAAAACCCTTTACTGCACAATCAACGATCAGGATCAAAAATAGGCTTCACCGGAGAGAAAGTCTTATACGGAGTGCAGTATCGGCCAGTTATAGAGTCTGTGGCCGGGTCTTCAAAGGGCTGGTGACGACTCCCGCAGGGCGGCAACCAGGAGACTGTGGGGCAGCCGTGTCTGCCAGGATGGTGGTGACAATGGTATGATGATGATGATAAATGGTTTCAATAGAAATAGTCAGTAGGCGGGGGGTGTGGTTGGAGTTGGACCATTCTAGTCTGAGAGGTGCGGTAACTGGGGGTGGAAGTGGTAATCGAAAAAACAGTTATCATGGTGGTAATGGTAATGTTGTTTCAGTCCTCTGGAATGCTGGGAGAAGCGGCGGAGCGGCGGGTGCGAGTATCTCAGACGACAGTGCCGGGACAGACCGGCATAGCGGCGGAGTGACTATGACAACCAGGGCGATAGGATGATCTGACCAGTGATGGTGGACCTCTGTATCGAGTCAAAAGAACCAAAAATACCACAGCTGAGAAATGGCCTATAAAACATCGAACGACAAAATGAGGCATAGTACCCGTGGCACGGTGGATGAAAGCTCACCCACCGGCGAAACAAAAGCATAGAAGTAGAAAAGAAGCAACCAAAATCAATTAACTATTGCGATAAGCAAAAGCAAAACAAATTGAAACAAACTGATTAAAATTACTTCATCTATAATGCGTGTCGTGCAGTTCTAGTGTGCCTTATTGCTGCATACTCAGATCTCTAACCACTATTTCCTTTTAGCTTTTAGTGTGCAACTAAAATCTCTAGTACTAGCAAACGGTTAGCAGCGACTGACTAAAAACGAAGTAAACACTGACTCAAGCAGCGCAACAAAGTGAAAAGAACAGTAAAACAAAGATACAGTTGGTGTACAGGTTAGCTCTTGAATTGTGAAGCAGGCCATCCAGTGCAGTGATTTCGTGACCCAGGTGCAAACCAAGCCAACCAGGCAGACAGGAAATAAGGAATCTAGAACTAGCACAGACATGGGCACATATTAACAGTGATCACTACTCCAAAGGATATTCTTGCGGCAATATCGTCAAGTTTTTGATTCGACTTCATTGAAATATTCACCATCACTACCTTTTGGCAGTATGGTAGAAATATGCTTTCTTTCATCTGCGTGCGTATCAATTCAACAGTGCAAACTATTAGACCAAGTAAATTACAAAACTGGGGCGGTGGTGAGGTTCTGTGGCTGCATAGAACTGAAAACAGGAAAAACCACCAAAATCCAGAAAAATAGAACAAAATACCGTTGAAAAACTACTGTAACAATAAGCAGGTTTTTGAAAAACGACTGTAGCAAAGCAATTTTGACTAAATCCTTAACTTTCAGGCCATCGTACAGTGTTAGAGGAATGGTCTGCACTGGTATCTACGACAACAGCAACCTTGTACTCAGCAACACCGAACTTTATGGTCGCTCCTATGGCGAACAGCGGCGGCCCATTATCTCTCGTGTGGTACTGATATTGCTGCTAATGTGTGTGGCAGTTTTTATGGTTTGAGGCCGTGGTCCTTAAGATTTTGACATTCAGGTGGATCCTTGGAGTTGATTCAACAATCATACGACAAGTGTCCCTTCATGCCACACGTGAAGTAAGATCCGCATGGTCATAGAGCCTGCGCCACCGTTGAAGAAAAGTGGCAACAGATTCACATTTTAGCCTGCTGAAGTGCTAACAATTGAACAAGTCATGTGGGTAACCAAAGGTTCTGAATGTTTAACAGCGTTATCGAACGTGTTTCTTGAATTAGGATCAAGAGACCGTAAACTGTCTCGAGCCACTCCTTCGATAACCCGGTTCATCACTTCAATTAGTGGCTGGCCACTCTTTTCAGCGTAATCCCGGATCTTGACAATCCAGTCGTAGAATTCAATCCAGTCTTTATCTTCTTCTTTGTGAAAGGATAGAGGTAAAGCCAGGGTGACTGTAACATGCAGGTGAAGACGATGAGAATAAGCTGTAATCTGTGGCGGTTGATTCTGCGCCGATGGTCCAGAAATTGTCTTGCTGACGCCTATTTGCCTCTTGGGAAGCAAGCAATTGCTGATGCATGCGCTCTTCTTGCTGTCTAATTTTGTTATGCGCGAGCTGTCACTGTCGATCACCCCGCTCAGCTTGGAAACGTAGGAAAGCCTCCAAGAAATATCCGGAGATATGTGCAGGAGGGTTGGGACTTATTAGTGGTCTCTGGCAGCTCATAGTCTCAAAATAAAACCACTGTTTCACTCTCTTATCATATGCAATATATAAATAATCCAACGTAATCATTTTCTCTGCATTGGATCCTATCTCCTTTAGTCTCAATTTAAATCTCTTTCTTTTATTTTGTTATTCCATATTTTCAGTATTTTTAGATCTATGCCAATTTCTAGCTCACAATGACTACTTCGAATTGTAATATGGTAATGTTTGTGTTTATTGAGTTTTTATTTTTACTCCAACTAGGGCATCACCTTACGGTAGTGAGGTTCTAAATTTATTCATACTTATTATTCCAGGTGCTTACCGTTTACATGCTAATTTCAATGTTTCTATTATTACTCCAAAACTTAATAACCACAGCCCTAAGAAATACCTTTCCTAAAGAGAGACCTCCATCTTTTCTCTCCCATTAGTTCTACCGGAAGTGTTTGCCAACTTTTGGCTTGCTCACAGCAGTACGCTATCACTATATCTCACGATTCATTTGTTGTTCTTTTTTCCATATATATTGGTTAGCATGTATATATATTGGTTCCATATAAATTTTCCACACATATTCGCGGATATATATATATATATATATATATATACACATATATATATATATATATATATATATATATATATATATATATTAGCCTAGTTATACACTGGTAGGGTAAACTTGGCATGTATGGACGATGTCGACCTCAGGCTATCTCTAAGGTGCTTTTGAACTTGGCGTGTGTGAACACTGAATGCTTGTTGTATGCACGCTACTTGACATGTATGGACACAAAACTTACGTGTAAATCATAGAGGATTTCTCAGCTGCCCAGCTGAAATTTACCAAACTTCCACTTTGCTTGTATGGACGCATTTAAGCTGAATCAAGCTGCCTAAGAAATACGTTTGAAATTCAGCGTTCGTACAAGAATAAATGAAAAAATTCGTCATAAATTAAAGAAAAATTATAATAGTTTTTCTATAAATAAATTTTATTCAGTAAAACTGGTTTTAAACAATAGGAAATTATCGCACTTTCCAACAATATCGAATTTAGAATAGTTTAGTTTGTTCTTAAAAAATTATTGAAAAATCAAGCAAAACTAGATTTTGATAAAAACTGGCGTAATGTGCGGCAGAGACATCCTACACAATTAAAGTTTAGTTGAACAGAACCACTTCGGTAAGAGATTTCCAACAGTATTATCAATTTTTCGATTGACAGAATATTGAGTACACTAGCTCTTCAAAATCAACCCATCGTCCATGCAAGATTATCGTCCATACATGCCAAGTTTACCCTATATAAGGTATTGTTTTGTTGTTACGTACTTCATGATTACTCTCGCAGGTGCTCTTCCCTTGAGCATCGGGGAAGTGCAGGGACGGTACGTATCCCCTTTCAAACATCCATTATATGTGTGTACGTTCAGCATAACTCTTTTCGCCTAGTGTCGGGTATCAAACCCTGGTGCTAAATTCACGACAGACCGTCTGCTTGCAAGTTCTCGTCGAAGGTGTGCGATGTCCTGTGTCAAATAAAATGGAAACGCATTATTTGTCAGAATAGGGCAATATTAGAACTCGCTCATCAAGTGATACAGACCTTAGTCAAATGCCGGTATTTATTTTCAGCATCAAATAAAGAAGAGGAAACATTCAAATCACCAATAGATCTAAATTCACAAAGTATGAAAACAGCTCACAGAATGGGGAGCAGAGACGGCAAAAAGGGACTCACTTCACAACCCAACCGACCCACTGCATACACTAACCCACAACTTGCTATTCTGAACTAGTTCACAACTATGAGTCACAGAAATAGGTCAGAAATAGGTCAAAATCACTAGTTTTAGATTGATTATTCATGAGCTATTGCTCATTAGTCCAAGGTCTGTACTTCTATGCTTAGCCTTAGCACATTAATATATCCTATATTCTACACCATTTCTATCCATATCCACCATATCCTATATTCTATTCCTATATCTGTGGCTTGACGCCACGTGTTACACTAGTTAGTCGGGGAAATGTTGGACTAAATTGGGCGTCCCCACCATTGGATATTTATTTTTTACGTGGAAGGTATCTTCCTATTCGCAGGCGAATTCCCTAGCCCCCCACTTGTGGGTCTCTTAAAATTAACAGCAACAAATTGGTAGTTGTTTTCTGTCTTGCCGGATAGCCGGATCTTAGCTTATTCTCAGCGCTCCCACAGCTTGCAACCCACTCTGCTCCTACGTGCGCCAACTGGCCTATATTGTGTGTAATTATTGTGTGTATATTGCAGTTGGTGTCCACACCACACTGTAAGGTGTCCAGGACCCCTTAAAAATTGGAGCTAAAAATTAGTACCAGGGCCAGCAAACTCAGGGCCAAGTGATATGGGGCAGTGCCAGGAAAGGCAGATCAAACTAAAAATTAACACATTTATTTGCCAGGAAAGGCAGATCAAATTAAACATTAACCATTAAATGCATAACCTGAGTCAAATTGACCCACCCCCTTGTTTAAACAGATGCGTACAACGCGGAATGGCATGTTATCCGGCGACGTTTCTTGACATCTCACAAAATTCACTGTTACAACTAAAAACTAAGTCAAAGTTGCAGGAAAATTCTTGGTTCTGGCCAGAATAAATTATTTTCAATAATTTACCCCTGGGTCAATTTGAGCCAGCTCATGAAATTAACAAAGCAACACTGATATTCGACTTCTCAGTGACAAATAGCAGCTTTTCCTTCTGTGCTTGATGAATTTGGGCACAATAGTGGTAAATTTAATCCAATTCTATTTTTTTCGTATTAGAGACCAAGCAGAATTCTTTTGGCACCATGGTGACTAGGACTACTCTGGTGTCAAAGACCAACGTTGTCTGTTCTAAACAGTCTTGTGTAGTAACGGAACAATGTCAGAAAATTTATGGAACCAGTATGGAACCAGTATTTATGGAACCACCAACAACAAACAGCTATAAACACTACGTTAGGTATCTCTCATGAGCTGGTAGGAGAGTCCTAACTGGCCAATTCCGTAGGCTCTCGGTTCTTCCTGGTAAGAACTGTGTAGTCAACGGGGATTGATTTGGAAAGGGCGTTTACGTTATTTTCCCCTCAGTAGTATTGTGAGATGATTTTGGGATTCAAAACTATTGCTATTTTGTCTGATCGCCATACGTGCATGCCAGTTTGTCTAGAAATTGTTTTCAACTTATATTCTGACGAATATGAAGCCTTATAAAAATGCATCTTAAATCTAGTTTTGAACTACTGCAGAAAATGATTCTGATTAGCTGCATGGATTCGGACACCTAACTCCTTCGCAGTTTACTGGCTCCCATCAAGCCGTGTGATTCAACTTACCCAGAGATCATTGACACTTAGCCAGACACTTCAGGACCCAACCCCTCATTATTGCTGAGACGTACAGATTTCATCAACGGAACCAAAGAGCAGATGAATCTCTCTCAACCTACTTGGCAGAGCTTCGCAAGTTGGCTAAAAAATGCAACGTCGAGCAATTTTTAGAAAGAGACCTCAGAGATAAATTCGTATGTGGTTTGTCCAACAAACTAATTCAGCAAAGACTTTTGGCAGAGCGAGATTTGACATTTCAAGGCTCACTTGAATTGGATCAAGCTCTTCACTCTGCTGAACAGGGATCGTCGTCTCTTTCTAACACAACAGGTACTGTTTCTGTCATACACCGACAGCATAAAGGCCAGTCAAAGGCAATTAGATAGACCCCGGAAAAATTTCACGCCAAGAAAGGATTCCAGTGTACCCCAGTGGTACGACCAGTCTAGATTTGCGTGATGCCTATCTTCAAATGGAACTAACCGAAAATTCGCGAATGATTGTTGTGAACACCCATCGGGGACTCTTCAGATATAAACGACTACCCTTTGGAGTCAGCTCAGCACCTGCTATCTACCAACGAACAATGGTACAGATATTAGAAGGACTTCCCGACGCATCCTGCTACCTCGATGATATTGTCGTCACCGGCAAAGATCTGGAAAAGCACCTGGACAACTTGCGACAAATTTTCAGCGTCTTCGAGAATATGGAATTCGCCTTAGTGCCGAAGGAAGTTGGAATTTGCCCTGATAACAAGTGCCGGTTCCTGCAACAACAAATTGAATATTTGGGCCACATTATCAGCACCGAAGGGATCAAAGCTTCAAATAAAAAGTTGGATCCAGTACTACAAATGCCGGCTCCTTTAAATCCTAAAGAATTGCGGTCCTTCCTTGGATGTGTGCAATACTACAGTAAAGTTCGTAAAGAACCTGTCGACTCTTGCAGAACCATTGTACCGATTGCTGCGCAAAGATGAGCCGTGGCAATGGTCAGAAGAGCACAATTCCGCGTTTGAACAGCTGAAAACCTCCCTTACCTCGATGTCTGTTCTGACACATTTCGATGAACGATTGCCAATACGCCTGGCGTGTGATGCCTTTTCAGTAGGAATTGGTGCTGTGATTTCGCACGTGCACGAAGATGGCAGTGAAAAGACTTTGAGCAGTGAAAGAAATTACTCACAGATTGGGAAAGAGGCACTTTCCATAGTATTTGGTGTAAAGAAGTTCCATCAGTGTTTATATGGAAGATATTTTAAATTGATCACAGATCACAAGCGACTCACGTCCCTCTTCAGCGAATCCAAAGGTGCTTCCAGCATTGGGGCTGCAAGAATTCAAAGATGGTAACTTTTTTTAATGGCTTATACTTTCAAGATTGTCTACAGGCGTTCTGAAGATCATAGTAACTGTTTAAAACCGTTTAAAACAGGAAACCGACTGTTTATCAAGATTTCTGTTGGAAGATGCCAGGGAAATTTCAAAAGTTTCAACGATCACCGTTCGACTGTTAGAAGAAAGTCCTTTACCAATTTCGTACAAAGACATATCGAAATTAACGTCCTACGATTCAACACTTAGTCAAGGTTTTGAACATGTAAAGACTGGATGGCCTAATAGAGAAACTGAAATGAGCTGAAACCCTGCTATCGCTGTCGACAAAAACTCTAAATCGTACAGAATTGCCTGCTCAATGGTATAAGGGTGATTGTTCCACAATCACTCAGAAGTACTCTACTACAAGAACTACACTCAACTCATTCTGGCATCGTCAGGTCAAAAGCGGTTGCCCGAAGCTACATTTGGTGGCCGGATATTGATAAAGACATAGAGTCGTTTGCTGCTTCTTGTTCCGGATGTCAACAGCAAAAACCCAACCCGTCTACTGCTCCAGTCATTCCTTGGTATGACCCGAGTAAGCCTTGGAGTCGTATTCACCTGGACTTTTTAGGCCCCGTTTATGGAACAAAATGCCTGATTCTCGTTGACAGCCATACCAAATGGCCAGAAGTGGTGCCTATGCGGTCGACATCAGCTGAAGCGACCGTCGCGGCACTATGCCCCATTTTTGCTCGGTTCGGTCTTCCCGAAGAAATTGTGACCAATAACGGTCCTCCATTTCATTCGCATGTCTTCACAGAATACATGTGCAGTCTTGTGGCATCCGACAAATATTCTCGGCTCCTTACCACCCTAGAACTAATGGGGCCGCAGAACGTTTTGTCCAAACATTTAAAAGAACTTTCAGCAAACTCAAGTGTGGAAATCTAAACAGGAAGCTGTCCAATTTCCTATTTGGGTACCGCTCAACTCCCTTTTCACAGTCCGTTGGCTCTCCGCCAAGCGTATGTTCAACCGGGAGCTTCGTACTCGATTATCTTTGGTTTGCCCTCCTTCGAAACGTCCTGAAAAAAGAACTGGTCCTTTGGGAAATGCTAGACTGTTTGAACCGGGTCAAAGGATCTGGGTAAAAGACTACAGGGGGGACAAGCCTAGGTGGTCACAGGGTTCTATTTTGCAACGTACTGGGCCTGTCAGCTATCAAGTGAAAGTTAATCTGGCACTGTCAAGTCGATCAGATCCTTGGGCTTGACTCTTCCAAAAAGGACCCTTCACAATCTGAACTAACTCGGTCGTGGCTAACCGTGCCTTCCCGTCCTGTGGCTGGGGTTCCGGCTGTTGCCATCCCGCCTCCGGAACCATTCAATCCTCCTTTAGGGGCTCAGCAGCCGCTGCGTCGTTCATGTCGTCAACGGCGACAGCCTATGCAATTTATTCCGGGTCGTGACCGGGATGCTTTTGTTCGGCCGCGGTAACTGTCCAAGGGAGGGAAAGAAATGATGAATATGAAGTCGTATAAAATGCATCTTAAATCTAGTTTTGAACTCTGCTTAGTTTTTGCTGGTATCGTATGATATGGTATGATATGATACATATTCTTTAATAAATACTCTTTGCTCTCGTTCTATCTAGGGCTAGTTAGAATTTATCGAGGTTATTTATTCATAACAGGTGAGTTTTTCATTGTGGGCGCAATCCTAGTAGTTGCTTGCATTGGTTATTCTGCATTCTCGTTACATTTCCATCAATTTTAGACAGATGATAAGATAGAAAGGCCATCGGTTAATACGATCGACGAGTAGATGCTTAAAGACGCAACATTATTGTACCGGTTAAATGGTGGATAGATCGCCATAAAAACCGAATTCACTTCTCCTGGAGACCGGTAGACGACGGAAGACAACGAAAGGCTTCTCAATATTGGGCTGTGTACGATCCGGAGGGTATTCACTCAATTTTAAAGTTTCATAGTCACGAAAACGAATATGCTTTTGACCTTAAATGGCCCTGACGGCGGCTGATCAAAGTAATCCAAGCAGACAGTCAGCAAGAAAAGTTGAAACTGAATGAATGTTGAATTGAATGCTCCCCCGCTTGGGGAGGGGGGTCTACACATATACACCCTACGCTTGGTGGGGGCGTAGCCAAACGAGGTCCTCATTTGGTGGGGGAGGGTAGCCAACAGCCAATCAGAATGACCAAACTTAGCCTGTTTGAGGGACCTCCCAACGGGGACCACTTTTGGCTACCCCCACCAAACGGAGGTGGGTATACCTGTCGAGCCCCCCCCCCAAACGGGAACATTCGCATTATGTGGTCGGAGCACCGTTACGCAATGCCAAGAAAAGGAGCCTCTAGTGGCTTACTCTTCTTCTAATATATAGAAGAAAATCATGGACTCTTTGTAGTAAGCACTAGTTTTGAGGGGTGGAGACAATGGGTCTCCTGCCAAACGATATGACTATGCTGCAGAACAGCCGGAAAGTCGTTAACAAAGAGGACAATTTGAATAAGATTTATTTCCCCTCCATGGAAGCTGCCATCCTGCCTCAGCTTGGACTGTCTGTCTGCCTACGAACTTTCATGAATTCAATAAGAGGCTCAAAGGCATGCTAGCTAGTATCCAGTGAACACGAACAGCTTGAAAAGCTTTCTCTGATTTGCCTACTAAGAAAATTAGAGTTACTTGTACCTTTTCTTTCACATGGCTACAAAAACATACTGCATATACAATCATAAGGAAATTAGCATAAGCGCAGCTTGTCTGCACGACATATTGTGTTGACACAAAACAGTTGATTGTGTGGGCTTTCTAATGAGCTACTTTGCGTGGAAGTATTTAAAATTTCGAACAGTGCATTATTGATAAAACTATGTAGCATTATACTAAATACGTAAACGCGTTAAGTGCTTTATGTTTAATTATCGTATAAAAATGGTTTTCTCTCGGCACAAGACAGGTAAAGGAATGGCAAGGCTTTCCCAATAATTATTATGAAGCATTTTATATGTGATGGGTAGGCTTAGTTTTGGCTATTTTTGTCTGTATATTTTGGGTTGGTTACATTTAGAAGATAGGCATCACGCAAATCTAGACTGGTGTACCACTGGGGTACACTGAATCCTTTCTTGGCGTGAAATTTTTCAGATCTATCTAATTGCCTTTACTGCCTTTATGCGTCGGTGTATGACAGAAACAGTACCTGTTGTGTTAGAAAGAGACGACGATCCCTGTTCAGCAGAGTGGAAGAGCTTGATCCAATTCAAGTGAGCCTTGAAATGTCAAATCTCGCTCTGCCAAAAAGTCTTTGCGAATTAGTTTGTTGGACAAACCACAACGAATTGATCTCTGAGGTCTCTTTCTAAAAATTGCTCGAGTTGATTTTTTAGCCAACAGCGAAGCTCTGCCAAGTAGGTTGAGAGAATTCATCTGCTCTTTGGTTGTTGATAAATCTGTAGTCTCAGATAATGAGGGGTTGGTCCTGAAGTGTCTGGCTAAGTGTAATGATCTCTGGGAAGTTGAATCACACGGCTTGATGGGAGCCAGTAAACTGCGAAGGAGTTAGGTGTCCGAATCCATGCAGCTAATCAGAATATTTTCTGCAGTAGTTCAAAACTAGATTTAAGATGCATTTTTATAAGGCTTCATATTCGTCAGAATATAAGTTGAAAACAATTTCTAGACAAACTGGCATGCACGTATGGCGATCAGACAAAATAGCAAAGTTTTGAATCCCAAAATCATCTCACAATACTACTGAGGGGAAAAATAACGTAAACGCCCTTCCAAATCCAATCCCCGTTGACTACACAGTTCTTACCAGGGAAGAAACTGAGAGCCTCAAGAAATTGGCCAGTTAGGACTCTCCTACCAGCTCATGAGAGATACCTAACGTAGTGTTTATAGCTGTTTGTTGTTGGTGGTTCCATAAATACTGGTTCCATACTGGTTCCATAAATTTTCTGAATTGTTCCGTTACTACACAAGACTGTTTAGAACAGACAACGTTGGTCTTTGACACCAGAGTAGTCTAGTCACCATGGTGCCAAAAGAATTCTACTTGGTCTCTAATACGAAAAAAATAGAATTGGATTAAATTTACCACTATTGTGCCCAAATTCATCAAGCACAGAAGGAAAAGCTGCTATTTGTCACTGAGAAGTCGAATATAGTGATGCTTTGTTAATTTCATGAGCTGGCTCAAATTGACCCAGGGGTAGAATTATTGAAAAAATTTATTCTGGCCAGAACCAAGAATTTTCCTGCAACTTTGACTTAGTTTTTAGTTGTAACAGTGAATTTTGTGAGATGTCAAGAAACGTCGCCGGATAACATGCCATTCCGCGTTGTACGCATCTGTTTAAACAAGGGGGTGGGTCAATTGACTCAGGTTGTGATTTAATGGTTAATGTTTAATTTGATCTGCCTTTCCTGGCAAATAAATGTGTTAATTTTTAGTTTGATCTGCCCTTCCTGGCACTGCCCCATATCACTTGGCTCTGAGTTTGCTGGGTCCTGGTACTACTTTTTAGCTCCAATTTTTAAGGGGTCCTGGACACCTTACAGTGTGGTGTGGACACCAACTGCAATATACACACAATAATTACACACGCAATATAGGCCAGTTAGCGCACGTAGGAGCAGAGTGGGTTGCAAGCTGTGGGAGTGCTGAGAATAAGCTAAGATCCGGCTATCCGGCAAGACAGAAAACAACTACCAATTTGTTGCTGTTAATTTTAAGAGACCTGCACAAGTGGGGGGCTAGGGAATTCGCCCACAGAATAGGAAGATACCTTCCACGTAAAAAATAAATATCCAATGGTGGGGATGCCCAATTTAGTCCAACATTTCCCCGACTAACTAGTGTAACACGTGGCGTCAAGCCACAGATATAGGAATAGAATATAGGATATGGTGGATATGGATAGAAATGGTGTAGAATATAGGATATATTAATGTGCTAAGGCTAAGCATAGAAGTACAGACCTTGGACTAATGAGCAATAGCTCATGAATAATCAATCTAAAACTAGTGATTTTGACCTATTTCTGACCTATTTCTGTGACTCATAGTTGTGAACTAGTTCAGAATAGCAAGTTGTGGGTTAGTGTATGCAGTGGGTCGGTTGGGTTGTGAAGTGAGTCCCTTTTTGCCGTCTCTGCTCCCCATTCTGTGAGCTGTTTTCATACTTTGTGAATTTAGATCTATTGGTGATTTGAATGTTTCCCTCTTCTTTATTTGATGCTGAAAATAAATACCGGCATTTGACTAAGGTCTGTATCACTTGATGAGCGAGTTCTAATATTGCCCTATTCTGACAAATAATGCGTTTCCATTTTATTTGACACAGGACATCGCACACCTTCGACGAGAACTTGCAAGCAGACGGTCTGTCGTGAATTTAGCACCAGGGTTTGATACCCGACACTAGGCGAAAAGAGTTATGCTGAACGTACACACATATAATGGATGTTTGAAAGGGGATACGTACCGTCCCTGCACTTCCCCGATGCTCAAGGGAAGAGCACCTGCGAGAGTAATCATGAAGTACGTAACAACAAAACAATACCTTATATAGGGTAAACTTGGCATGTATGGACGATAATCTTGCATGGACGATGGGTTGATTTTGAAGAGCTAGTGTACTCAATATTCTGTCAATCGAAAAATTGATAATACTGTTGGAAATCTCTTACCGAAGTGGTTCTGTTCAACTAAACTTTAATTGTGTAGGATGTCTCTGCCGCACATTACGCCAGTTTTTATCAAAATCTAGTTTTGCTTGATTTTTCAATAATTTTTTAAGAACAAACTAAACTATTCTAAATTCGATATTGTTGGAAAGTGCGATAATTTCCTATTGTTTAAAACCAGTTTTACTGAATAAAATTTATTTATAGAAAAACTATTATAATTTTTCTTTAATTTATGACGAATTTTTTCATTTATTCTTGTACGAACGCTGAATTTCAAACGTATTTCTTAGGCAGCTTGATTCAGCTTAAATGCGTCCATACAAGCAAAGTGGAAGTTTGGTAAATTTCAGCTGGGCAGCTGAGAAATCCTCTAAGATTTACACGTAAGTTTTGTGTCCATACATGTCAAGTAGCGTGCATACAACAAGCATTCAGTGTTCACACACGCCAAGTTCAAAAGCACCTTAGAGATAGCCTGAGGTCGACATCGTCCATACATGCCAAGTTTACCCTACCAGTGTATAACTAGGCTAATATATATATATATATATATATATATATATATATATATATATATTATATATATATATATATATATATATATATCCGCGAATATGTGTGGAAAATCTATATGGAACCAATATATATACATGCTAACCAATATATATGGAAAAAAAAAAAACAAATGAATCGTGAGATATAGTGATAGCGTACTGCTGTGAGCAAGCCAAAAGTTGGCAAACACTTCCGGTAGAACTAATGGGAGAGAAAAGATGGAGGTCTCTCTTTAGGAAAGGTATTTCTTAGGGCTGTGGTTATTAAGTTTTGGAGTAATAATAGAAACATTGAAATTAGCATGTAAACGGTAAGCACCTGGAATAATAAGTATGAATAAATGTAGAACCTCACTACCGTAAGGTGATGCCTCAGTTGGAGTAAAAATAAAAACTCAATAAACAGACAACATTACCATATTACAATTCGAAGTAGTCATTGTGAGCTAGAAATTGGTATAGATCTAAAAATATGGAAAATATGGAATAACAAAATAAAAGAAAGAGATTTAAATTGAGACTAAAGGAGATAGGATCCAATGCAGAGAAAATGATTACGTTGGATTATTTATATATTGCATATGATAAGAGAGTGAAACAGTGGTTTTATTTTGAGACTATGAGCTGCCAGAGACCACTAATAAGTCCCAACCCTCCTGCACATATCTCCGGATATTTCTTGGAGGCTTTCCTACGTTTCCAAGCTGAGCGGGGTGATCGACAGTGACAGCTCGCGCATAACAAGACTAGACAGCAAGAAGAGCGCATGCATCAGCAATTGCACGCTTCCCAAGAGGCAAATAGGCGTCAGCAAGACAATTTCTGGACCATCGGCGCAGAATCAACCGTTACAGATTACAGCTTATTCTTATCGTCTTCACCTGCATGTTACGGTCACCCTGGCTTTACCTCTATCCTTTCACAAAGAAGAAGATAAAGACTGGATTGAATTCTACGACTGGATTGTCAAGATCCGGGATTACGTTGAAAAGAGTGGCCAGCCACTAATTGAAGTGATGAACCGGGTTATCGAAGGAGTGGCTCGAGACAGTTTACGGTCTCTTGATCCTAATTCAAGAAACACGCTCGATAACGCTGTTAAACATTCAGAACCTTTTGTTACCCACGTGACTTATTCATTTGTTAGTACTTTAGCAGGCGAAAATGTGAATCTGTTGCCACTTTTCTTCAACGGTGGCGCAGGCTCTATGACCATGCGGATCTTACTTCACGTGTGGCATGAAGGGACACTTGTCGCAGGATTGTTGAATCAACTCCATTGATCCACCTGAATGTCAAAATCTTCAGGACCACGGTCTCAAACTACGAAACCTCGCCACACACATTAGCAGCAATATCAGTACCACACGAGAGATAACGGGCCGCCGCTGTTCGCCATAGGAGCGACCATAAAGTTCGGTGTTGCTGAGTAGAACGTCGCTGTTGTCATAGATACCAGTGCAGACGTTAACTGCATTCCTCTGACACTGTACGATGGCCTGAAAGTTAAGGATTTAGTCAAAATTGCTTTGCTACAGTCGTTTTTCAAAAACCTGCTTATTGTTACAGTCGTTTTTCTGCGGTATTTTGTTCTATTTTTCTGTATTTTGTTGGTTTTTCCTGTTTTCAGTTGTATGCAGCCACAGCACCTCACCAACGCCCCAGTTTTGTAGTTTACTTGGTCTAATAGTTTGCACTGTTGAATTGATACGCACGCAGATGAATGAAAGCATATTTCTACCAGACTGCCAAAAGGTAGTGATGGTGAATATTTCAATGAAGTCGAATCAAAAACTTGACGATATTGCCGCAAGAATATTCTTTGGAGTAGTGATAACTGTTAATATGTGCCCATGTCTGTGCTAGTTCTAGATTCATTATTTCCTGTCTGCCTGGTTGTCTTGGTTTGCACCTGGGTCACGAAATCACTTCACTGGATGGCCTGCTTCACAATTCAAGAGCTAACCTGTACACCAACTGCATCTTTGTTTTACTGATCTTTTCACTTTATTGCTCTGCTTGGTCAGTGTTTACTTTGTTTTTAGTCAGTCGCTGCTAACCGTTTGCTAGTACTAGAGATTTTAGTTGCACACTAAAAGCTAAAAGGAAATAGTGGTTAGAGATCTGAGTGTACAGCAATAACGCACACTAGAACTACACGACACGCCTTATAGAGGAAGGAATTTTAATCAGTTTGTTTCAATTTGTTTTGCTTTTGCTTATCGAAACAGTTAATTGATTTTGGTTGCTTCTTTTCTACTTCTGTGCTTTTGTTTCGCCGGTGGGTGAGCTTTCATCCACCGTGCCACGGGTACTATGCCTCATTTTGCCGTTCGATGTTTTATAGGCCATTTCTCTGCTGTGGTATTTTGGTTCTTTTGACTCGATACACTGGTCCACTATCACTGGTCAGATCATCCTATCACCCTGGTACTGGTTGTCATAGTCACTCCGCCGCTCTGCCGGTCTGTCCCGGCACTGTCGTCTGAGATACTCCCACCCGCCGCTCCGCCGCTTCTCCCAGCATTCCAGAGGACTGAAATAACATTACCATTACCACCATGATAACTGTGATTTCGATTACCACTTCCACACCCAGTTACCGCAACTCTCAGACTAGAATGGTCCAACTCCAACCACACCCCCCGCCTACCGACTATTTCTATTGAAACCATTCATCATCATCATCATACCATTGTCACCACCGCCGTGCCTGTGTAATCCTGGCAGACACGGCTGCCCCATCTCCTGGTTGCCGCCCTGCGGGAGTCGTCACCAGCCCTTTGAAGACCCGGCCGCAGACTTTATAACTGGCCGATACTGTACTCCGTATAAGACTTTCTCTCCGGTGAAGCCTATTTTTGATCCTGATCGTTGATTGTGTAGTAAAGGGTTTTAAATGTAAAGGGATTTCGAGTAATGCGGTAAAAAAAGAGTAACTTTGGAGTGAGATTGGATCAAGTAGTAGAAGTATGGTGGCATGTTTTTTGGTGCTTGTGTGTAGCAGTAAACTGATCTTGCTCGACTGCTTTGCAATCTGCTTGTTGGAGAACTTATATATACATCATACGGTTACGTCTTGGCCGCCTGCAATAAGTTGCAGCAGGCTCCCCATCACAAAATCATTGAATAGAATATGGAATACAAGAATGCTCACGAAAGCCCAACCGTCCCGTTTCCAAAGGAAAAGAGGATCAAGTTGAACCCGAAGACATTCCCACTATAGAAGAACCCCTCCATCCGGTTCATCATCAAGAAGCGAATGTTCAAGACGCTGAACCCAGATACCATCTACGAGAAAGAAGACGATATGAAAGACCTTTGGCTGGCACCATTGGATTACGAAATTCAACGGTATGGAAAACAGGGTCAAAGAGGACATTAAATTTTGTGCGGACGGAAGAATGTAGTAAAGGCTTTTAAAAACATTGAACAGAAAAACAAGGACTTTGATCTTAGATATACACATCTGATGATCTAATATAGTGTGTCGCTTCTACAGACTGACTTTTGAACTGAAACAATAAATGCACTGCACTGCATGTAATATACTTGTATTGTGTTTCTGTCGATCACTTCTTCACTGTTCACTATGCTTGTTTCACTGTTGGACTGATCGCAACATCCCTTTACTCACTGATCACTGCCTGTATCGACTGTCTTGATAATCCAATCCCTAGCGTAACTTTATACCATCTTTTGGCGGTGGAGAGGGTAATAGGATGGTTTTTTGAGGGCAAGTGTTGAATTTAATTCTGGCTAAAAAGACCAGAAATTTGTGTCTTTGTGTCCTATGCTTGAATTTTGTGCTTTGTGGTTTTCACCCTGTGCCTCAAACTCTAGACTCTGTTAGCCTAATAATTTCTATATGTTTTCACTGACTAATTTCTATATGTAATGACTAACTGCTGTGCCTAACTAATCTTCAACTAGTCTTTAATGTGTCACTGTAACTCATCTTTCTATGTGGCTTTGACCTGGAAATTTTGTACAGTCAAAGAGCTGTTTCGTGACAATATTGTTTGCGTGAATGATTTCGTTAATTTTTGTGTTTTCGTCTTATGGGTCCAAACTTGATGGGCTAGGGTTAATAATTTTTCTTAAAGGCTTTTCTCGAAGATTTGGGGAACCCAATGAGCCCTTGAGCAAACGCATACGTCATGCTTATGCATCTTATGCTTATGCTTACGTATGCATCTCCTTTTCAATAGAAACGCAAAAGTTCAAAGAAACTAAAAAAGACCGAAAGAAACAGAAATTGAACTTGGACGGAACTGACGGGATTGGGTGACTGACCTAGACTTCTGTTTTGGATGACTCTCTATTAGAATGGTCGGTTTGAACACCTGATATAGTTTACGTGTTTTGGGCCGCTCCGCCGTACTGTGTTCTGCCTTGTGTTTCGTGTTACGTCTTACGCCTGGTTTGTGTTTGCTGAAGTCTGCCTGATTATTGTCACCACTCTCTCACCGTTCCGTTCTGTGCTGCATTCTTTGTGACCTTTTTATTTGCTAGTTTTCTTGATTTCTTGGAACAGGATCCATTCTGTAAGCTTTGCTGAACCCGACGAAGGGAAAAGTTTGTCAGTGAGTTGTCAGTCAATTTATGCTTTGTTTCTACACCAGTTCATGCTCATAGAGACGTTTGCTCTATTTAATTGCCTGTAACCTGTTCCCTAACTCGTAAATTGTGACGTAATTAAACTTAATCATCATTTCATTCCTGATACAGTCTTGACTGAATATTTATGGAATTTGATCTGAGAGTGAAATGGACCATTGATTAGTTACGGCAACCTCACTACTCACTAGCATAGTAAACCTGATCTCAAAGTGAAATGGACCATTGATTAGTTACGGCAACCTCACTACTCACTAGCATAGTAAACTGATCTCAAAGTGAAATGGACCATTGATTAGTTACGGCAACCTCACTACTCACTAGCATAGTAAACCTGATCTCAAAGTGAAATGGACCATTGATTAGTTACGGCAACCTCACTACTCACTAGCATAGTAAACTGATCTCAAAGTGAAATGGACCATTGATTAGTTACGGCAACCTCACTACTCACTAGCATAGTAAACTGATCTCAAAGTTCAGTGAGTGATCAGTCTACTATTAGGTAATTTTAGGAGAAATCCTGATAGCTGGAATCGAATATTAGTGGTCAAGGTAATTGTGGTAATCAAGTTTGCGATGGAAAGGGCTGAGTTGAGAAAATTTGAAGATTGTGCCTTGCAAGAGACCTCTCAGCTCTTGTGGTAATCAAGTTTGCGATGGAAAGGGCTGAGTTGAGAAAATTTGAAGATTGTGCCTTGCAAGAGACCTCTCAGCTCTTGAAAACTCTATTAGCCAAACCTTTTTCCTTACATAAAAAAGCAAAATGTTCCATTACTTGCACTACTTCAAGATTGTAAAACTCAAACTTATCAAGCATTTCTTTCTGTCAACTTTTGACAACGTGTGAAGAACGTCGGCAAGATGTGGCGAAATGTATATTTGTACTAAAATAATTACACGCTTTAATAAGCGTGTGTCTGCTCGCTGATTGGCCCATTAGCATAAGGCTTATGGTATGTAATTTATTAGATATTTTAATTAATTAATTATAACTTTAATTAGGTTAATGTAATTTAAAAACTAATTAGATAACCTTGTAGCATTTTTTCTACTCTTTTCAATGATGTAAAAAATTGTTGCCTAATACAAAAATTCGAAGGAATGTAATCTGCAATGGGCCTAGGCTAATGGGCCAATCAGCGGGCAGACACACGCTTATATGAAAGCGTGCTAATTAGTGCAAAGTGGGACCCCCCGGAAGTTAAGGGGGAGGGGTCCCGAGTTAATGAACCGAGCATACCTAGCATGATTTGTACATGCTAGTGTGAGTTTCTTACTCTTACTATTATCAAGAGTACATAATAACTAAGAGTGTGACAAGCGTTGCACTCTTAGTTATTAGGCTGGGGACATCATCTGCACGATAACGGCTGACCCCCTACACAAATGAGCACCTAGTACACATTTGTGTACCATCACTCGCTTGTATGTTTATGTTTTGAAGCTCAAAAGTGCCCAGCTGCTGATAGAACGTTTTGGCTTCAAAACATAAACATACAAGCGAGTGATGCACACAAATGTATACTAGGTACTCATTTGTGGGAGGGGTCACTGAGGTCTAATTTGTGTAAGCGGTCAGCCGTTATCGTGCAGATGATGTCCCCAGCCTCATAACTAAGAGTGCGACGCTTGTCACACTCTCAGTTATGTACTCTTGCTATTATCAATATTACATAATACATAAGAGAATGAAAAGCGCCACGCTCTATGCCGTCAGAGCCAAAACTATGCTATGTTGGCTATCGGCTTACCCCCTCCCCAAATTGACCTCTTCTCACTCCTCCCCTATATGGGTACGGGGCACGGGGTCCAAACGGGGGTACGCTCACGCTCACTCGCTCTATGTTTATGTGCTTAAGCTCGAAAACACAAGCAGTGCGTGTAATTTGTGTCTGCTTCGAACTTCAGAACACAAACATAGCGGACGAATTTACTTTGTTCACTGGGGTCTAATTTGGGGAGGGGGTAGGCCGTTAGCGAACAGAGCATAGTTTTTGCTCTGATAAGATAGAGCTTGCCAGTTGCACACTCATATTATGTACTCTTGCATGTATACAACTGAGCACTGGTTTGGTTGGAGTAATTATTTTGTATTCAATTCTAAGTATCACTATCTTGCATACTAAAAATAGTTATTTACTGAATCACATTTACAACTAAGAAAAGCCAATTACGGTTTTGCATTGAGGCTATCTTCCTAAAATCTGGCAGATTTTCAAATGCTAGTTTGATGTAAGTTTAGCATTAAGTCAGTGAAACACAACCTGTAGCAAATGGCAGCTCAGTAATTTGCAACGTGCAACGACTGTATAATTTCCTTTAGCTCTACCAATCCTAAGATTTTGATATAATAATGGTCGTCAGTAGTACCAAGAGTACATAATAGATAAGAGTGTGACAGCTCGCAAGCTCTCTGTTATCAGCTTCAGGTACATGCTCTGCACGCTAACGGCTGACCCCCCCCCACAAACGTGTATGCTCTCTTCAAACGAATTTGGGTATGCTCTCTTCAAACAGAATGCTCTCTTCAAACAGAAACCTGTACTGGGTACTAATTTGTGGGAGGGTCACTAGGTACACGTTTGTGTATGGGGTCAGCCGTTAGCGTGCAGAGCATGTACCTGCAGCTGATAACAAAGAAGCTGCCAGCTGTCATACTCTTATCTATTATGTACTCTTGGTAGTACTAAGTAATACAAAGTACCATTTCGCAAATCACAACTGCATAATGAAGTATACTGTTTCCTCATACCCGTAGCACCCAGCCAGATACTTCAAGTCATGCTAAATGACACACAAAGAAATGGATTGGCATGTCATAATAAGAACAGAGGAACTGTCTTAACGATATAGTTGAAAACGATATTCCAAGCAAATCTGTTTATCTCCAACAAATTAAGACAAAACTGTGAAACGTGTTGAGATAATTCAAAACAGAAATTATCTCCTGCGGAATTCTGAACAGATATAGTATAAAATGCTAAATTTTAAGAGATAAATGTATGCTATGCACTACATTATAGGATATACATTCTCAGTAGCAGTCCTAGGAAACAGAATTGTATGGAATAAAAAATTGTCATGGAGTTGGCGGAGGCGCCTTTGTTTGTGTCATCGTAGGCAGGTCTTCTGGTCGTCACCAATTCAACAACCACTGGCACAGGTGTAGTGGTTGTGGTTGTTTCTAATGTCGACATCTCGTGCTCCATATGGTCCATCTTGCCGTTAACACGATTTTCTAGAGCAAGCAAAAATTCAAATTCAAAGTGAAGTGGCATTGAACATTGAACATTTTCATAAAAGAATTCGATAATCATCAGATAAATAAAATAGTGAGCAAAGAATTAGCACTCACTGTCCGCTTCCTCAGGCGAAACGACGCACACATCGTGCCGCACAAAAGGCATCTTAGGATAAGGAAATTTCAGAAAAGGCACGAAAGTAAAATCTTTCGCTTTTGGGTTGTGTTCTTCTGCTTCAATCATTTCTTCTTCGGCGACCTGAAATTGCGGTTAATTATTTTCCAACTTGTTAAATGATAACGAAGCAAAATCAAAAAAGCGCAAAAGCAGAAGTTGTAAAATCATTTTACTACAATTCTATTTATTTTAATACAAGTTTGCAAATACGTTATTTTCGGCAAAATCTACTCACTTCAGCGCCAAATTCCGTGCTGCCCGCCGAGCAAAACTCATAGTACTCTCCCCGATTCAACTCCTGCTGCCATTCTTCGCCCAGTCTGGTTCTGAGCTGACCTTCCATTTCGGACATAGGTTCCGTCAATCCCCAATCGAAGTGATTCAACGCCATCTCTTGGAAGCTTATATTTTGACCGGAGCCCACTGGAAATTCCACGACCGCTTTTCCTTCTTCACTTCTGAAATTATCTACACACATAACGGTTTATAGTTTCTTAAACTACCTATATTTTCTTCAGGCACAACAAAATACGTCGAGCTTCCTGACGAACACCAGATATTAAGATAACTATAAAAAATTACTCAATTCGTTGTACAAGTATATACCAAATAGTACCTTCCCAGAATCTCAACTCCCATCAGTTTTGCATAAACAGTATCTTGCGGTCCACCTGAACACCAGGCCAAACCTTCTATTTTGGGATAGTAGTCGGCGAACACAAAGCACATCTCATTTTTCGTGCTGAATCCACCCTACAAATGCAACGGTAGTAGTATAGTGCGAGTTTTTCGAGCCCCACTCCCGGGAGTAAATGACCTTTTGACCTTTCCTTCAGTTTTCATGGCTTATTCCAAACTACACCAATCTCTTTCTTTCCATTCTTTAATCCCTTTCTTTCCGACCCTCTGAGTTCTTCCCCCGGGGCTTGGGACCCGGCGTCGGCCCATTACCGGACTCCTACCTAACTAATTCCTACGTACCTACCTAACTTACCTAACCTAATCTATAATATACACTAACTTAAGCCCGGTCCATCACCATCTAATGTTTTTGTATTTTTCTGTTTTTTTCTTTTTTATTTTCTAGATACAATCGTTATATACAACATATCCATATACAACTATTTACAGTTAGCCCTGAAGAGGGCTGTTGGGATAAAACATATATTATATATCCAAAGGGGCTGTACTCACTCCATCTGCTAGCACTTTCCTTTTTGGGTAAAGGTAGGGTAGGGCATCTTTAGTTTGGAATTATTGTATTATTTTATTCTCTATATTTCTAAGTCTACGATTTTCCCCTGACATTGTATTTCCCGTCTCCAAAACTTCCTTAAAATCTTCGGGGGAGTAACTATTTAGGGCCTTGCTCACTCCTTTATGGGAGACTTTATTTGTCTTTCCACATGCCAGGTAAGTTTTGCTGCAAAGTGTTATTATGCCATCACCGGTCCATTCTTCTTTGAATAACCCAGGGATGCGTTTTTGGCTAGGATCTAAGACAAAGAAATCCTTGAGTGCCTTTTGCCACCTACTTTCATTTATTACTGGGACACAATCACTTAGATTTTTCGAAGAGCAGGCGAAATAAAGGGGGTCGGTGTCCATTTGACACAATTGAAAAGTTTCGGGCCACAAATTTGGTTTAAGGCAATCGTAGTAGAATTGAAGCATCCTAAGTTTGGCGTACTGATATACGAAGAACCCCACTAATTCCGGAAGACGGTAAACAATTTTTGACTTTGCTGATTGAACTTCGTAAACCCCATTTCCCAGATCATCTAGTCTTCTAAACCTCCACCCATTCACTTCTCTGCTGGCTCCTGATCTTTGACAATATTTTACATCCTGGTGTTTTTCCAAGTTTGTAATAGTTCGACCATAGTAAGAATTTCCCAAAAGTTTAAACATTTCTCCTTTGAGTGCTAGATCGGGATCGGAATCGGCTGCAGAACGATGGTAAGTAACTTCATCACCCAATTCTTTGAAACAGGCTTTAGGTTTGAACTCAATTGCCTGATAAATCTTAGTAATTATCAGTCCATGTTTTAAATACCATTTAATTAGAGGTGTAGCTAGAAGAATTTTCTTTCCAAAGTAACTGCCAATTAGACCCCTTCTAGGTTGTGCCATTAACTCATTCAAATCGCAAAAAGTTTTCATGTGAACCCCGATGTCTTCCTTAGTAATTTCCACATTTTTAAATATAGGGGTCATCTCAGCAAAATGCTCTTTCTTATCCTCAGGAACCTCAATATCCACCTCAACTAGTCCAAAGAGTCTATTAGCTTGAATTTGGGCAACTAACTGTGCAAAAGTGAGGACCGACCATTTCTTAGGGAGATTGAAGTGTTCCTCCATAAACTCTTGCATATCTGGGGAGTCTTTTAGGTCTTTATCAAATTCGCACTCCCATTTTTAAATCAAATCAAAACCCCCGTCCTTAATTGCTTGGGAGACCCTTTCTGTTCTTTCCCTTCTTTTAGTTCTATCATCAGGGTCTTGATTCCTATCCAATTCGCAGCCGTGTCCGTGGAAATAGCACCCATGAAATTGTAAAACTAGATTCTTTTCCGACACCCACCCATCAACTTTAGATTTTCTTATTCGTTTTTGTCCCCCATTGTAAGCATGCTCAACCCTAACTCCCATTTCCTTTGCCATATACTCCAACCACATTGCTTCTTTTCTGCCCTTTTGCAGCCATCTCTTGAATTTCCCATCTTCAGTGGGTTTCCATTCGGCATAGAGACCAGTGGGCATTTCCTGCATTGTGCACCAGAGATATAGGGCATTGGCGTCAAACCCAAAGATTTGTGCAACTTTGAACCCATTTGTAATTTCAGTTACCCCGGCTTCATGATATCTATGGAACACCAGACTATTCCCACCAACTATATTATCCTTAATTAATTTGTGCCAGTGTTTAGTAAACTTATTAACAAGGGGAAGGATCGTATGTTTAGGTATTTTATTCATCATGTGTTTGTAAGCCAGACCAGGAAGAGAGATAGCCCCACTTTTAAACATGTCAATCCCCATAGTTTTCCAAAATTCTACCATCTTTTCGGTAGCCTGAAGGAAGGGCCCTACATCCAAATTATTGTACCAAATTAGTTGATCCCTAATTGTTTTAAATTTGTATTTCCTCCATGCTGCTACAACTGCTGTGAAGTCCTCATCTGAATTTTCCTGTTGTTTAAGAGTTGAATAGTATAAGTCACGGTGGGGGAAACCTTGGTCTAAAAATTCAAGGGAAGTGAAGGCTTCATAGGGGAAGGCACCTTTTTGATCTTCAATTTTAAATCCCTTTAGCCACTTTTTGTATGAAGTACCAGCGGCAAGGTAGTTTGTGATGTCGAGGAAGTACAATTTGGGGGTAGAGAGAGCCATGTAGTTGTTATTCTTTTTGACCACATACTTAGTTTCTTGCCCATTTAGGAGTAGGTTTTTGATTAGACAAGACTTTATAAGGTTCATATCAAATTTTCCTGAGTTGAATCCTAGAGTTGGAACTTCCTTTAGCCATTCCTCAAATTCAGATAGAAGTTTCTCATGTTCAGCTAATCCAGAAAGGGTGTGCTCATAGATTTCCCTAAGAAGTTCGTAGGCCTTATCGGCTATCTCTTCCATATAGTCCTTCATTCGGACAACTAATTCGTACGGATCCCCAGCTGTAATTAGGCACTTCGGAGTTTCATGCCCCGGGACATTGGATGCAATAGAAACAGAGGCGGGAACCAGTTCCTTTTCGTAAGTAAGTTTGGGTCCACTTTTCTTATCAGTTGGCTTGAACATGCATTCGAAATCGTAGGAAATTCTGAAAGGATAATACCATTCAGGCACCGGAATTCCTAGCTCGCTTATCTTTTGTAGGATTGTTTTCGTTGGCCCAACTCCTCCACCTGGAAATATAGGCTTGATACCTTGTTCACAGCTTTTGGTATGGCGGATGAAATTAAAGTGTTGATGGAATAGTTTGTCGCAATTTGAGCACTTCCAAGTTTGGGTGAATTTATTTAAATTTTTAATGAAAGAGAAGTGGTTTTCGTAAATATTTAGGGCCATTTTCCTGGAATGCTTTCCCAGAGGCCTTCGAATAAGTTTGGCTGCAACGTCTGTAACCTCTTGATCTCTTTCGTGGTTTCTAATTAAAAGCTCATTTAGGTCCTCGGGTTCCTCATCGGCTTCCTCAGCTGTAGGTCCAAGTTCGTAAACTGAAATACCAATATCAAATTTTTCCTCCACCTCATCTAGTTCCTCAAGGCAAACTCCATTAAACTCATCCCCAGGTTGTACCCACTGATCGATTAGCTCATTTGTTTTTTCCTCTAATGCATTCAATTTTGATCCAAGACCTAGAGCTAAGCATCTAAATAAACACTTTTCGTCTTGGTAGGGTCTTCCTGAATGTTTATTAGTAACCAATGCATTGAGACCTCGGTTATTTTTTACGTAATCTGGAAGATATCTAGCTTCACCCACAGGATAGGAGATCAATTTATTAATGTAAAAGCAAACATTTGTAACTTGTAGTACAGTCCATTTTGTATTAGGGCGCTGTTGTCTAACCCACTCGAAGATATCTCCTCTGTCCAATTCGTAGAAAATTTTCCCTAAGTCCCCCTCATTTGAAATGTGAATTGGCTCATCGAAGTAACGACTATTTCCCGATGGGTAGTAGTATCTTAGCTCCCCGTCTTCGATGTTCCTAAGAAAGAACCCGAAACAAAGGTTGAATTTAAACTGCCATCTCTGAAGTTTGAAAATAACTTTAATCAGTTCCTTAATCTGAGACGTACTGTCTATTCTGAAATTATACCTATTTTGAATACCAGACGAAACAAAGTAGCGAGTCCTAATTCTACTTCAGTTTTCTCTGTAGATTTGGGCAAGGTCCTCGGGGAAATCCTTTACAATACTCCTAGTCAATTTGGGGGCGTCTTCAGTAGGGAGATTAGAGAAATGTGTTTGTCTAAGTGTTCTGGGGTCTAGGACATGTGGGGCTTCCAGGTGAGTCCGAAGATGGCCCTGATAACCTTTATAGGTCCTATATGTAAAGCCGCATTTTCGGCATTCATAGGAAGGGGGAGCAACTGTTGGGTGAAACTTTATGGTGTGCCTTTCCAAGTTATATTTCCTGGTAAAGGTCTTTTCACAATGTGGGCACTGGAAGATGGGGTTGGTAGAATGGGATGCCTTGTGCTTCTTCAGCTCGGCCAAATTGGAGAATGACTCATTGCAAATGGAACAGAGGTG
>JASAND010019503.1:0-68280 GCA_030248195.1 Trissonchulus latispiculum | reverse complement strand
TCAACCCAAAAGATATTAAGTTTGAGGAATTCTATATTAGCCCAAAAGCTATTAATCATATAAAGCTTTGAGGAATTAGAAATTTGCCCAAAAGTCATTAATCATCCATGCAATTAAGTTTTGAGGAATTCTGTATTAGCCCAAAAGTAATTAATCACATAATCTTTGAGGATTCCTACTTCAACCCAAAAGTTGAGGAATTCTATATCAACCCAAAAGTAATTAATCTTTTCTACAATTAAATTTGAGGAACTGAAAATTAGCCCAAATGTAATTAATCTTTCATGCAGTTAAGCTTTGAGGAATTAGCCCACACAATTTCATGTTGTTAGATTCTTTGAACATTTACCCAAAATATGTTAGACTTGAGGAATTAAAAATTTACCCAAAAGCTATTAAGTTGAGGAATTAAAAATTTACCCAAAAGCTATTAAGTTGAGGAATTAAAAATTTACCCAAAAGCAATTAAGGAGTCCAAAAGCAATTAATTTTATTTGGAAGCACAAGTCATTAAGACAGAAATTAAAAGATGGTAGCTGACAGATGGTATCTGAAATAGGCAGATTGTAAGAAAAAATTTTAACCACACAGACAGATGGTGGACCAACCCAATAATTTGATAGCTCAAACCCATTAATTTTGACAGCTTAATATCTTTGACAGCCATTTGACAGCTAACTGTCATAATTTGACAGGTGATCCATTAATGGAATCCAAAATTAGCCCAAACAGCTCCCATTTGTCCTCTCCTATACTACTCGTGTGAAACTTTGCCTTGTAGAATCCTTCTTTGCATGTCTACAATTATGCAGGATAACATTCACGTTTCCTGGCCAGCACAAATGTAATTCAGAAAAGCTGAGAAATTAATTTGTGGTGTTTCATACACTGAAACTAAAACCGAAACTAAAACTATTCCAGAAGGACAACTGAAACTGAAACCGAAGCTGAAACTAATTTGAGCAAATATCTGAAACCTAGACTGAAACTAGAGTCTAACCAAGCAATTTTGAAAGCGAAATTCTTTTCTTTGTATCTCAAAAAGTATAGCATTGCTGAATCGGAATGATGAGATTTTTAGTTTCGAAAAGATTTCTTGAAGGGATTGAAGCCGATTTCAAAGGATGCCGTGTTTATATGTCCAGAAAGATTGTTAAATACTACATCCACAATTCAATCAGGAAGCATTTACCATTCTGCACCCCAGATTTCAACTTTTTAGTTGTAAAATAAGTGAATTATTTCATTTTTTTGAATTTAAAATCTGTTGAGCTGCTCAAATCCGTTATCCGGCAGGTGCACTAATCCTTGGGCAGACCACTTGCAAAAGTTATAAGATTTGTGCAGAATTTAAATTACAACTAAATAGTAATTACTTTCATACCGTTTCTGTAAGCCCAAAGTTATGCAGGAGCCCTCATCGGCAAGAACCATTAATGTATTAAACCAACGTCTGGCACTTCCTCAATGTTTCGTACTAGCAGTACCTAGACCTATATGAAAAATCTGTCAGGTTTACATGCAAAGTGCAAAATCTGCCGGATCTGGTAGGCAGCATTTTTGAATCAAACTGAAGTGTATTTGATGGAGAAGTGTTAAACTTGATGCTGGTATCAATTTTAAAAGATTTTCAATACAGAATGTCTCCAAAAATGGACCTGCCAGATTTTGTATTATTCCGCTATTGTTAACACATAAACCCGAACAGGTCTATGTGTTGGAAATAATAGGCAGAATAGTGAGAAATCTGCCAGGTCTGACAGATCTACTTTTGGTGGCTTTCTATTCTGAAATAGTTTAAAATTGATGACAGCATCAAGTTAGACATTTCTGCATCAAAGACGCTTCAGTTTGCTTTACAAATGCTACCTGCCAGATTCGGCAGATATTGCACTATTCTGCCTTAGGTGTAGTAGTTGTTTATTTGCAGTTGTTGGACAGAACAACCTTCCTTAAAAGGCTTTGACTTGGTACATATTGTAGTGGAGTTGTAAAAGCGGAATCAAAGAGAGCTGTCTCTTGTCCAGAACAAAGACGACAGTGAAATTAATGTTTCTGGCAAAGTTCTAGACCTAACGTAGCAAAACAACAGTTTTAGCCGATTTATCCTGTGTTTAAGAAATCTTCTTTTGGCGGATTCATATCGGTTTTGGTATTGTATAGAGTACGTAATATAAATAAATACTAGCTGCATGTCCGCTGTCAATTGTCTGGTAGCGTAAAGAGTATTCACTTATTTAAGGTCCTGGGTAGTTGACACTGCCAACTGTGTAGGAAGATGAAACCACTGTTAGGTTTATAGGTTGTACGTCCAAGTGAAATTAGTCATAAGAGTAACAGTTAGCATTTCGCTCCAGTGACTGTGAATCAGTTATTTTGATTTTATGAGGTTTGAACTAATTCAATTAAAAATCGTTACTTTGGGTTGAAAACACTTTTAAACTGTGGTGGAAGGCTGTGAAAAGCTCAAATTTGCATTTTTGAATTTGTTCTTTAACCCTCTTCATCGCAAGGCTTGTCGAAGAAAGCGGCTGAAAAGGACCACTTTTGCGTTTTTGGCGGCCGTTTTTTACTGAGAACACCTACAGAGCTGGGACTGCCACCAATCGATAGAGGATTAATTCCTCTTTTTCTATTGAAGGGTCTCCGATGCACCTAGAAAAAGTTAGGAGCCGTTAAAGTCGGGCGAAGTAGGAATTTCTGCTAAACTTTCCTTTTATTATAAGAAGAATTATAATTATAGAATTTCTGCTAAACTAATTTCTGCTAAATTGCAACCGATGCTAGAATCGCTTAAAGTAAAAACAGAAACATTGCACAAAATTTGTCGAATTCTCCATTCCACGAAATGCCTGCTGGGACTTCAATTCTTTAGCAATTCATGTCTTCACCGTAGAGAGAAAAATTTTAGAGTCTGGAGATGAGAAAAAGTTTTGGTCATATGTAAAGTCTAATATGACGCCAAAGTCTGAAATCCCAGTGATTAAAAATGATGAAAATATGTTGATCACTGATGATCTAAATCAAATGCATTAAATGATTATTTTACATCCGTATATTCTGTAGATGATGACACAGACTTTAACTTTAAGCAGAGGACTGATTCTATGTTAAATCATTGTGATTTCAGCTATGCAAAAGTTTTAGAGCATTTAAAGAAAATGAAGCCTAAACTTAGTACTGGTCCAGATGGTATTCCACAGTGGTTTTTAGTAACATTTGCGGAAACCTTAGCTTATCCCCTTTCAAAAATATTTCAGTATTCCTTTGAAAACTCAGTCTTGCCTGATGAGTGGAAAATTGCTAAATTGGCACCGGTATTTAAAAAAGGAGATAAACATGTTCTGAAAAATTATCGGCCTATAAGTCTTTTGTGTTCGAGTGCAAAACTGATGGAATCTATTTTGGATGAAGTACTTATACGTTTTATAGAAGTTAATAAATTAATATCGTGCAATCAACATGGATTTAGAGGCAAAAGATCCACTGTGAGCCAATTGTTACAAACTCTCGATCATTGGACAAAATCTCTTGATTCTAAGAAACTTGTAGATATTTTATATCTCGACATAGCAAAGGCTTTTGATTCAGTGTCCCATAAATTGCTCTTAGCAAAGCTGAAAGGGTACGGAATAAGCGGAAAGTTATACCAGTGGATAAAAAGTTATTTACAAAATCGCTACCAATTTGTGCAAATAAATGGAGTAAAATCGAAAATGACAAATATAACTTCAGGAGTGCCTCAAGGAAGCATTCTTGGGCCTCACCTTTTTCTTGTATTTATGAATGACATTGAAGATTGTCTGAAATTTATGACTGCAAAAATATTTGCAGATGATGCGAAATTTTATTTGGCTTATAATTCTGCTATAAGTCATCAGCATATACAATCTGACATTAATAGCATTACAAATTGGAGTTCTGCAAACAAACTTAAAGTTGCTTTTGAAAAATGCAATATGTTTTTCTTGGGACATGGAAATCAAAAATTTGGGTATTGGTTTGGCCCAAACCTAATAAATTGCGCAAATGAAATTAGAGATTTAGGGTTATTGATGACACCAGATTTAAAATTCAGTAAGTATATAGAGCACCTAGTGAAATCTGGTTTCAAAATGGTTAACCTAATTTATAAAAACTTCGAGTATAAGTCTGTTTCGTTTCTCCTTAAGTTATATAATACGTTTGTTAGATCAAAATTGGAATATGCTAGTGAAGTTTGGAACCCGTACTTGCAAAAGGATATTACTATGCTTGAAAGGGTGCAAAGATTGTTCACCCGACGCTTACCAGGGTTCAGTAATTTAAGTTACGAGCAACGATTGCTGTATTTAAATTTACCAACCCTGCAAACTAGGCGCACACATAAAGATTTAGTTTTGGTTTATAAAATTGTAAATAATTTGATTGACTTAAATTTTGACGATTTTTTTAGTTTCAGTAACTTATTAATAACCAGAGGACACCCGCTCAAATTGTGTTCAACCCAATCTCGTTTAGACGTTCGCAAAAATTTTTTTAGTGTTAGAAGTGTCAAATTTTGGAATTCCCTGCCTCTAGAAATTGTTCAAAGTCCGTCTTTGGCTAGTTTCAAACGAAATGTTTCACATTTTTCTTTTACTGTGGAAGCTGGTGGTCGAGTATCTGCAGTCTGTAATAGGCCCAACTCGACCATCGTCGGTCAATAACGTGATGCGATGAAACATGAATTTGTACTTGTTATTGATGTAGTTAGATGTTATTGATACTAAATATTGGTGAGTTGTTTTGCTTGGAACATTCGTGAAATTTGTTGGCTGGCAATAAATTAGAATTAGAATTAAAAATTAGCAATTTTTGAATTAGTACTCCAAGTTGTGGCGGGAGTGTCGAGGAAAAAATAAGTACGTGATCAGAGCTGCATCCTGCAAGCGCTGTCTGCTCGTTGGAACAGATACCAACAATCAACACTTGTGCCAAATGGCAGCCGCGGGCGTGAAAGGGTTAAGCTCCTAATATACACGTTTAAACAACTAACTTTAACGAAAAACAGAGCAAAATGTATATCGTAAACTCAGCGTGATAAAGAGGTTGTTGTAGATGTACAATGTCCAGTCATATTTCTCCAAGTTTTTCCAATTACTGTTTCATAAAAGGCTCCAATACGATGTAAAGATTTGGCTCCAAGGACTTATTGGGATTGCTAGTTAACCTTTCGGGGTGCGATAGCTGAATACGCGAGCTAGGCTGGAGAAATTCCAGGTCGGCCTAAGACAAGAAGAAGTATAACCAGAATAAATTGTGAAACCTAGTATCGCTCCCAATGCGTAATCCCAAATATAGACCTTAATACCCTAGTTACCGAATTAAACTGCTAAGTCCTAGCTAAATTACGTAAACTATGTGGCCGTATATAGAGTTTATCACAGAAAGTAGAGTTCACAAAGAATAATAATAATAATAATAAGTTACTCAATACATACAAAGACTAGGCAGGATCCAATATGGACATTGATAGAAATATGGTTAATAATAAGAAGCAAAGAGAAATATGCATAAAAACGAAATTTGAATTTAAAAAATTAAAAAATAAATACGAAAATTAAACCTGGCAGGCCCCCAGTAAATAAATTTTGGGATTTCCCGTTCCACCTATCGCCAGATGGGAGGTTTTCTTCTCTCCTAAACCGAATTTCAAAAGCATTCGGGAACCCCAGAAAGTTGTAAAGCCAACGTGACTGAGCATAAAATTCAAATATAAGAGAGACGAAAGAAAGAAAGAAAATGAAAAACTGAGTGTTAGGATGCTGGAGGCCGGGGATAGTGATATCGAAAGCACATGACAGGCCTTCATCAATCAAATAAGATATAACCTTTGAGAGAGAATTACGAAGCCAAAGCAGGAAAATGGTGCTGTATCTGCACAAGTAATTTGACTGTTGTATTAAGTTGACCTTTTCACACATAAATTATAACTTAACGAGGGACCTTCTACAAAACCGAAATTCTTAAACTCCTACTACTTTTAGATGAAGAATGTTTTAAATAATAAAAATAATATGCACCGTAGGGCATCCCCGCTCTGCTGTAGAATGACAACCGAGCTCATAGTATAATTCTTCTGAGTTCTATTTAATTTGAGGATTCGTAGAAATGCTGTGACAGACCCTAAAAGTCAGAACAAAGTCTGGCTTTAATCAAATAAATTGATTGCAACGAAAATGTTGTGGGCTTAAAGAAGTTGTAATTGTGAACTGTGGACAAAGTTTTAAATTATTAGCTGCACTTTTCAAAATTTGCATCGCTGCTAGAGCCTGCGCCAAATCCGCACGCATTACTGACAAATCAAGCTTTAGAATCACAGTCAAGCGTCTAGCGTTCGAGGCTTTGTGGTCAAATTTGACCATAAAATAATCTAATTTTACACGTCTCAGCCTAAGCCTAAACCTAAGCCCATTAGACTAAGACCATAAAACATAGCTATTAATGATTAGCAGAAAATGCTCACATGATGGCGGACCCCATAGGGAGGCAAATTCCAAAATTCTCTCCGTGGGGTCCGACTTCGTATCGCATAGACAACTAACGTCGGTTTCCACAGACCAGTCGGTCTCGGAATTTGGAACCTACAGAGCAGTAAATAATGTATTATGCGTAACAGTCTATTGTGGCATTATTAGACTGCATTATTATTATTTTGTTTCTTCCGTACTTCATTCTTATCCTAAATTTTTTATCTCTTGGAGAATTCAATTGCCAAAACTGTTATTGTAAATGCACGGTCTCTATAGTGACTTTCAAGGTTTGGCACAGTAGCACTTAGGGTTTGCACAACGACACTCAGGGTTGTTTTCCTAAATTTTGAATTTTTTCGTTTTTTGCGTATATCGTGAAACCATGTCAATTACCAGCCACCAAGCGCCAGAATATCTCGTTTAACGTTGGAGCCCGTATTCTCGTTGATGCAAAACACTTGCACCAATTTAGGAATGAATGACTGAACCATAAGTCAACTTCACACAACTAAGCATAGATTGCAAATTCTATTCGCACAGTGCTGTTTATCAGGATCTAGGTGTGTTTATGAAGTGACTGATGGTAAGCCCACGCGTTGCTAGCAACCCATGATCCAAAAAGAGGAAATGATTGCTTTGTTACCAATTGATAACGGTGATTGCAGAGCATCCAGTCAAAACAACACTGATGCCACCAAAATTTGACAATCTGGAATAAAGACCTAGAAATATCAGCTGCCTGTTAGCAATTCCTTAGTAGCCAATTGCTAAGTTATGGCAAATACTTATTCTAACTGTGTGAAATATGAACCAAGCATAACCAAGTGAGCAATGAAATATTGACAGCTTTTGTGTAAAACATTACATGTTAAATTTTGTATGCTGGAAGAGAATTTTTGAGTTGTTTAACCCGTTAGGTTTTTGGTTTATGCTAGAAATTCCTGTTCCCTTATAGCATGAAGTAAGGCTATTAACTGCTGTTCGTAATTTAGGGTATAACTCACGAGAACGGGGTATTACTACATTAGCTCTGATGCCTGAATATGCACAACGGTTGGATTCTGGCGAGGTTCGTGAGATAGATGTCACGGAGTGCAAAACGACACCGGGCCTGTGGTTTCGCCCGCCCAACGCGATAGTAATCAGCTTACGTGCTTAATGCTTGCAAATTTTCTTCTCCTTTTCTGATAAAACGGTCGAAAAAGAATTTGCTTCTTGCAAGGATTATTAAAATTAAGTACTAGATAATTCTACTGAATACCGCATAACCCCGCTGGTGTCTTGACTTGTGTCAACTACACCAATGTGATCGTCGCTAGATCACCTTCGTTGAATCACGTCGCAGAGGGTTAGCGTGTAGCCGTACCCGATACTGGCTGCTTATGGTTTGAGCACGGACGGTATCTGCATTTAATCATAGGGAATACGATTTTAACTAGCACTCTACGCTAAGCTAAGACCACTATATCTATATCAGAACTTAGGAAATCGATAGCGCCTGCGAAGCTTCGACGAATACCGTTAGATTCTACTGAACTCTCCACTGCAGAATATGAAAATGAACAGGCTCGTAACTTGATTAAGAATCAGATGAAAGAGCACGTATACTTTCCCATTGTACCAATACAGCTGAATCGTGGACTCATGTTAGTTATTCTTATTGTAGTTCGACGATGCATTATAATATTCTGAATGACGCCTTGCGGTGGAAGTTTATACGGCCAATTAAGTCGCGAAGGGAAGAGGACTCTGAGCCCCCGACTCCGGCTAATTTCAACACCTGTGGCGGTACAAGATGCTAGTGCACCACTTCTTAGCGATGCTAAGGAGTAACCCTCAATTGAGTTAGGTACTCTTACAGTGGGCAACGGGAAGGCGCCGTTTAGGACTGCGAATCTGCCTGTAATGTATGACGACCTTGGGAAAACCTTCAATTGCTGCGAAGCAAAACTTGCGTTTAAACCGCTCTCTAGTGACAATTCTTATGCCTCCTCTGTGTCCGACTACAGTGTTCGGGACCTAAAAGCCACAACCAACCTATTGAGTGAAGATAACGAGGACCAGTGTCCCTCGCCGACAGTGGAACTGAACTTAGGAAATAGAAAGAAGACTGACCGGCGGATAGTTAGATTCTCCTGGCAAGACACGTTGGAAGGTACTGCCTCCGAAGAGGGGATGACCATCGATTCTTCTCTTGTCTCTCATTCCGATGCGGCTTCAAATGTCCTAACGCTTCTCGCCGGGCGGAATCCGAATCCGACGGAGTACCGACCCGATCAGTGGTAGGTAATACCAATCGGTTAGTTACCGCTCACTCAGTGTTAATGATTAGGACCGTTGCACTGCTGATGGCCCTCCTCATTTGCGGCCAAGCAGTGGATGCTCTGTTCAACGCAGGCTCACTGGTCCCTGTGATGAGCACTGACTTAGTCACGCGACTTGGCCTAAACACCAAACCCACTGGTTGTAATCAGTTTATCTTCACCACTAATGGGGGAAAGAGTCAAATGCTTGGCACTGTAGAAACGCCTATACTCTTTCAGCACACCCGAAAGGTGCTACCCGTAAATAATGGACCTTTCTGGTTGTTGACTCGGCTAACAGTTGATTGTGCACTAGGTTCCGACTTTATGCTTCACTTCACAGGTGAGATAACTCTTGACTGCGGGCTGCATACGATTACTTGGTCTACCGAAGACGGCTCTCCGGATTCCTTACCGTTGAAATCTCATCGCCCCGCTTCCGTGACTCTCAGGTTTCTTTGGTAGGTACTTTGCACCGGAAACAGGGAAACGCGACTAACACCGTCCCGCACTGACAACTACCCATGATTTTCCTGAAAATTAACAATAGGGCTGTGCAAACTAGTAGAAACAGGGGCTAACCTTAGCTTAATGAGCGAAGACTTAGCGAGGTTCCTAAACGCTTAAGTTTCGCCGTTTGCCCGTAAGGCTACCTGTTGAATTCCATGACTCAACTGGTATCAAGCTTGAACATATATTTCTGGTACCTAAGGATCTAGTTGAGGACTGTCTGATAGGTACTGACTTTTTGCATGAGTATGTTGGTGACCTGACACTTAGATTTAGTAAAGGAGAGTTACGCCTTTAAAAGCCTGAACACACTCCTATGATGGCAAACTCATCCATCGTGCGCCTCTCACCGAGAAGCCATAAAACAAACAAAGTTTGACCTTTAAAGTGACGTCTTAGTCGTTTGACTTCAGAGCAAAAAGACCGAGTGCAGGCATACGGTAGAGTTACGGTGATTGGATGCTTACAAAAGCATAGGGTGCCCTCTAATGGAGCAGGGGCTGAAGTTCAGTTCGTAAGAGACCTGAACTTCAGTCCTTGGGTTGGCAGTTGCTCTAAGCGATGGTACGATTTATACTCTAATGGTCTGTCTTGTAATTTGGACTGCTGTTATGCCGGAGGCATGAATTTAGCCTATCATTGGATTGTTGGTCACGAAGACCTAATCTCCGGAAGAGCTATGCGGATCGGATTTTTGTGGCATACTTTAATTGCGCACTGACAACCCGGTTCTCTGCTGTTTCTTCAAATATATTTATTGTATTTATCCAATCACCGTTGCCCGGTTTCCTTGGCCTCTGTTTGCCTTACGATTATCGGATCACTCCTGTTCCCAAAGCTCGGTAGGTACTTTCGTAAGTTCAGAGAGGTGTAGATCTGCATAAACAACTTGAGAACCTTTAAAAAAGATTCTAAAAACTAGGAATACAGTTTGGATAATCAATGTTCTGTGATGTATTATTTCAGTTCAATGGTCTGCAGAAGGAATGATGCACCCTGCTTGACTCTTACTGTTTTTTCATCAATTAAACTGTCAATAACTCTACACAGTTTGTAATAAATTGTATAATTGTACCTTGACGTCCGAATAACTTTGCAACTGATTAGTATGTCATATGCTTGTTGGGTTAGTTCAAACCTTGTAAAGCACGATTGACTGATGCTGAGTAGGGTTTATAGCTAGGAACAGTAATAGAGAGGCTTATTTGAGTGACTGACTTCAACAGCGTAGTGGCGAAAACCCCTGGTATTGTGTTTTATTGTCGTAACGTGGTATTTGTAGACAACAGGAATCACATTTGTGTTTCTTATCTTAATCTTATCTTAATCTTATCTTAATTTGGTGTCAATCGATAGCTAATAGAATGAGGAGCAATTTCTCATAGTACTTTTGGGTTAAAATGCTACCTGTGCAACTTAAAATGCGTTAAATTATTCAGGGGAGTCCTCCAAAGTTAGGGCAGATTATCCCTAAAGCATGAATTGTGAATGCCTGGATATCCAGCTATGAGCCGCTTTTGCACTAAAATATTATCTTAGGCTTTAATTTGGTGTCTCCACCTGACCTTGAATGGCTCATTACCGGAATTTTCAAGTTTTCCAGCTTTTAACCTGAATAACTCAGTTTCGTTTCGAACTATAATATTTTGTCTCGTTTTTGAGAACATATGGAGGCATATTATATGTGAAATCGTATTAGTAACTATCGGTGTTTGACCAAAGTGACCCCCTTGAGTTTGCATTGTGCACATTGAAGTTCTGTGAGACATTGCCATGGAAATTGTGAGGGGAATAGGTTTAGAACTCAGTATCGGTAATGAGCCATGCCACAATTAACGCTACACAGCAACACAAGTCTTCCCGATTGGCAATTTTCTGCCTATTGATAGATATGACGATGGAGCATGATTAATAAGAAATAAGGATAAGAACAGCTTTTTCCAAACTTTCATATTTTTATGCTAAGTAAAGTATCCCTGCCTTCTTCAAAGGCGCATGGTACAAAAGTCCATAGGGACAGCTTTCGTAATTTGTTTTGTTCAAAACGCCGACTAAGGGTTTTCTAAAATTAGGGTTCTTTAATATTTAATACAAGGCAGTACATTGTAAGCTTAAGGAGGCCGAGCTCTTTTGCCAGTTTTCTGAATATTCAAAAGCACAATGAATGGAAATGTTACAGTCATCGTTGGAAGTGCAATGATATTGTCTGCTAACATGTTCTCCGCATTAAGTAACCTGTGTGTAATGATTACGATTGCAAATTCTGCAAACCTTCGATCGCAAGTAACTTACAATCTAGTGTGTTTGCTGTCTATCACTGATTTTTCTGCTAGTCTGGGAGGACTAGTTCAGGGAATATTTGCAATTCTGTTTGGCCCCATAACCAACTTCGCAGAAACAAAGTCAGCATTTCACGACAAATTATGCCAATGGTTTGGTGCATTCCTGTTCTTTTGTGTATTTTCGTCGTGTGTTGGTCAGTCACTGATTGCACTCAGTCGATTATTTGCCGTCTTTACACCATTTGCGTACTTAACCAGTTTTACTCGATACAGGTCTATAATCGTCTGGATATGCCTCGTCTGGTTTCCGGTATTTGTGGTTATCTTCGCACTTGGCGGCAGCCGAATTATTGGCGGATTCATTACTGTTCCAGGTTTTGGAATTTGTACAATTGACGTGCAACATCATACGTGGAGAATGCTTATAGACATTACATTTTTGTTTATCCCCAGCGCGGCTATGTTGGTTTGCTATACGGCTATTTTTATAAAACTAAAGTTAACAGTAGCCATCGCTGCAAAAGCAGAAATAAGAAAAAGAGCTAAAGGCTCTAAAATGATGTTCTGGTCCGCTGTTTTCTTAGTTGCATGCATCATTCCATCGCCAGTATTTTACAGCATCACACCGCAACATGAGCTATCACCAAGCAATTTTAAAGGTATGATGGTCTACATCTTGATTACTGTTTACAGCCTCAACTATGGTATGAATTTTGTGTTCTACATGTTGTTCAATTCCACATTCAGAAGGGAAGCGATTTATACGTTGTGCAGATCGCCCCGGCAGCGAGGTGGAAATGTCTCTGACATGGAAGGAGCAACGAATCATGGTGCATTGAGCGGTTGGAAACTACAAAAGCGAAACAATTCTATAGCAGAGAAGGACAATGGTGTGTAAGCATGGTATGTGAGCGACCAGTAGTAAATGTTGTTGTTTTTTGTATTCTCTCTCATAATATTGAGGAGAAAATCGAAATATGGGCAACAAATTTTTGATTTCCAGATTAAATAGAGCTCAGAGAAACAAACAAAGGGTGAGTTACTTAATATTAAATTCGATTCTTTTACTCAAATGGCACCAAACTGTATTTCACGCAACTGTATATATTTTAAGGCTAGAAAATTCAAGAATCGGCACACGTACAGATATTGTGAAAAGTATTAACAGTAAATTAGATATGTATACAGGTATGTATATGCTGCAAAACTTTAACTATTAACTACAGATAAGGTCAGCGTCAGGTCAGGAGGCTATGGTCTTGGTCAGTCATAATATCAAACAAACATCCACCTAACTGAAGGAATCCTCGGAGAGATCTTTGAACTGTTTGATGAGCGTAAAATATCTTTCCTATCTACAGTTTCCTATTGGGTACTTCATATAGTTAGAAGGACGCCTATTGGCTACTTGTTATTGTTGGGACGATTCCTTAACTTCCGCCTTTATTAGGATTTTTAATTCTCTGATTTATGTTTTGAAACTTGTCCGCAACTTTAAAATCACATATCTTATAGTTTAGTGCCATTTGAGTACTAAAAGTGCCGTTGGTTTATTGTTTGGTGCCATTTGAGTACAGAAAGTGCCGTTTGAGTACTGGAAAACCGGCATTTGTGTACTTAACGTTAAATTCAATGTCCAATTGAAATGATTGGAGCAAACAAATAAGATAAAACAATTTTGTTACCATATGTTCCGGAAGACGAAATAACTTACAACGAAATAAAAAATTTGGAAGAATTACAGGTGTGAATCAAAATTACATGCGGTTGGTAAAGTGTAGAACGTGTGACATAATCTTGAAAAAAATAGACGTTTAGTCCATAGTCATGTTGTCGTTAGACCTTTCTTCGGTAAACGTTATGAACGTTAGACGTTTTGAATTTAGACGTTTTGATAGGGATGTGCATCTTATTTTCTTACTTAAGGAAGAAAGAAATCGACTGCTTGATTTTCCAATCAGCAATGTAATGAGAAAGAGTAGTCGCAAAATTGTTTGTCCAAGCCACGTTCGATCAAGTAGATTAGAGATCAAGTGTTGTATACTGACGATTCAGTTAACTTATAAGCAAATTAATGTGGCATTCGAATATATAACGAATAATTGTAATTGTTTGTGACCACAGTTGCTAATTCGGTCAAAAGACCCATCCTTGAGGTTGAGCCAGTGGGACCCCTCAATTACGACACCAAGTTGTGCTGAGTTACTTATTAGAGGTTAATTCCCCATTGCCAGCAACTCGGTGTTGCCAGCAATCTTGTTTCGTGAAGGCACCTAAATTAAAACATACACTGCTTGGTGAATGGTCGTAGTGTCAACGTTAGGTATACCATTATATATATATATATATATATATATATATATATATATATATATATATATATATATATATATATATATATATATATATACCTAAAATACTGTACCTCGAAATTAACTTTGTCCCTTTTTCTGTATTCATTTATTAAGCATCTTGAGGAAAATTCTCCAACATTTAATGTTAGTCGAAAAGCTGTCTTTAGCGGTTCCTGGACTGTGTTACACTAACTTTCCACTAATAGTTACCGAGCAATTATTATTCACAGTGACTGTAATGAGAACTCTCAAAATCTCTAAATTAAACCAAAATTCGACAAAGTTCAAAGTTGCTGCAAGTTCCCCAAATAACAGTTGTAATTGACAAATTTCGGACTTTACTCCAGAAAATGAGCACGCATTACTGCAGGAGTAGGTAATTTTAGACCAGGTTAGCACCTAGATCGGACACGTAATAGTCACTTTAGTGTATTCGTTATTAAGATATAAATGTCCAGCATTTACGTATGACAGCGTTGTTGACACGAACACCTCAACTTGAAAAAGAGGTCCTGAACTTAACAGATTTCTGCATAAAGCGAATGTCATATTAAGGTGGTGATTCCCTTTGGTCACATAAAGTTTGTACCATTATTGCTCATTCATTACTTGGAGTTAAGAAACCATTTTTATATCAAAATGTAGCTTGACATTTTCTCTTTTTAATGCATGCCACGAAACTAATGTTACTTTCCTGAAATATTTTTACACATTTTAGAAGAAGTATAATTTTCCAGAATTTTTGCAGATTCAAGTAAATTTTTTCGCGAGACATCGGTTATATCATTGGATACCTCCATCAAATAGCCGGGGCGATTTTTCATTTATTGTGAAATCGCTCTTCGTTGTAGAGAAATAAGCTGAAGTGTGTGCGTAACCTGTATTTTGCCTACTTTTTCCAAATTTGTCAAGCGATTACTTTAGCTAGAAAGCAGCAATCGGGGCAACTAAAAAATCGTCCCTGGGTATATTTGTGCTGAACACATCTGTAAAGTAGCAGCCCTCCAGCTTGCATGGTGAATGCTCCACAATCTTTGAAAAAAATGGTCGTCTTGCCTCTTTTTGCAATAACTACATTTTTTATGATAGCAGCCGACGGGATAGCTGTTGGAAGACGATCATGCGTTGGATAATTTGCCCCTATGAGACCCTCAGATCGACTCCCTCACTTTGATTTTACGGCTTGCATAGTTCGACAAATGATGGATTATTTGATTTCTGCAAAAATGACAAGTTTTGACAATGACAAAACAAGAAAATCAGCTATATCTCACGGTAGAAAAAAGCAAGAACGTTACTTTAAAAAAGCGAAAATATGAAGCTCAATGAGTTCTGTCGAATGAATATAGTTACAACTGTGTAGCTGCTGTCAGACTCTCAGAAATTGGGTAAATCCGCCCCGACCGGAAATCTCAAATTTTTGAATCGGGATTGCGCGGAGAGTGTTAGAACGCTAAAAGAACGTATTATGGCTAGTTTGGTCAAATTTCATCTTGATTCACGCCGCCAACCAACAATATGTGCCCAAAAGGAATCACCACCTTAAGTGATGTTCACTATAGGCTATAGTTACTATTAGCAAGAGTACATAATAGATAAGAGTATGACAACAGGCAGGCTCTCTGTTATCAGAGCAAAAACTATGCTATGCGCGCTATCGGCTAACCCCCCCCCCCACAAATTGACCCCCTCTCACACCGCCCCTATATGGGTACATAGTTCCAAACGGGGGTCGCTCACTCGCTTAGTATGTTTTCTACATGCATATGTCAAACATACACGCTTGCACCCTGTTCCCAAATTAGGCCTCGGTTAATTATAACGTGTAATTATGCAAAGCAGTGAGCGACCCCCGTTTGGACCCCGTACCCATATAGGGGCGGTGTGAGAGGGGGTCAATTTGTGGGGGGGTTAGCCGATAGCGCGCATAGCATAGTTTTTGCTCTGATAACAGAGAGCCTGCCTGTTGTCATACTCTTATCTATTATGTACTCTTGCTATTAGTTTGAAGGCAACAGTGTGAGTGAATGAATTAGGAATGTGATGCAATTGAGCAAATGAGTGTGGGCTATGTGTGAGTGTTTAAGGTATTTTGTTTGTATTTTAAGGTATTTGTGCAGTGCTTTTGTGGTGATTTTTTAAAACGTTATAACGTTCGCAGTTTTGGGAGTTGGAAAGAGCTTTATATACATCGTTTTAAAGATTATAATTATTATATTCCAGCAAATTATGGAAATTATTACAGCAAAAGGTTTCTGACATAGCGACAAAATATAAACCAAAAATTTTTGAACATCGCTTTCCCAAAACTGCTGAACTAGCCAAAATTTCTTTAAGTACTATAATACAGAGGACATATGATCCGAGGGAAGTTTTTCTGGGTTTCGTTCAGTGTCACCTAAAGTTTGGAAAAATTCGCAAAATGCACCAAGACACTAAAATTTTAATCGTTGCACTAAATTTTCTCGAAACTGGGGACGTTTTAGGCAAAACCAAGAAAAGGTCCCTCTGCAATAGTGCTAATTTCCACTCTGCCAAAAATCTCCGGAATCCGTCGAGCAGTTTTTGTGAAATCGATGTTTAAAACAAAATAACTGCATTTGTGCAAAATGGTTTTTCACCCAATGAAACGAAAACCTTAATGAAACGAACTTCAGCTAATAGCCATGAATAAAATGTGCAATTAGACTGTGTATCGATGGAGGATAAATGGACGCAAAATATTCGTAAGATTTGGCAGTAATTTTGAAAAAAATGATTTTCTCGAAAATAGCCATTTGTGGCCCTTAAAATGGTTTTTTGCTTATACTGACTTAACTACTGGAGATAGCTCAAGGGTTGCAAAAGCAAAAATGTTTATTTTTTGTGTCCGCTTTCCAGCCATAACAACCAATCCGGTGCGGTCAGTAGGTCCAATTCCGTGCATCAGCAGACATAATCCTGCGCGCAGTGAGATCAGATCAGGTTCGTTTAAAGGCTAAATTTGGTGAGTCAACATTTCAAATTCGGTGCGTCAGTAGGCCAAATCCTGTGCGCAATGAGGCCAAATCCGGTGTGTATGTAGATAACCGAAATCCGGTGCATCAATATTCAGAACTCTGTGCGTGAGCAGGACAAATTCGGTGCTCAGTGAGGCCAAATCTGGTGCGTTTGTAGGCGGTTCTATCGTGGTAAGGGCCAACTCAGAGTTGTAAGCGGGCCGCGGGTACCCGAGGGTTCCCGCGGGTACCCGCGGGTACCCGTGGGTATTAAGAAATACGCCTACCCGCACTATCCGCGCGCGTATTTTGCGGGTAGGTTCAGAATTCTGCGGGTATGTTTTCTGGCAAAAACGGGAGATATGAGTAACATTATTCAGACAAGCTGTGATTTCAGTTTCGAATTTTCGGTTTTCAGTTAGATTTCAGTTTCAGGCGGCAAGTTGAAACAATTTCAGAATCAGTTTCAGTGTTAGTTTCAGGAGTCGATTTTTGTTGGAACTTCAGTTTCAGGCGTGGAGCTACAATATTTTCAGTTTCAGTTTCAGTTTTAGGTTTTTATTTTCATTTTCTCTCTGAGCATTTCTAATTAATATTCAGCTGCTGAATAGAGTATGTTAGACCCTCAATACCATTCTCCAATTATTTGTTAGCTGCACCTTAGAAATTCTGCTATTTTCAGTATTGCAGTAAGGTTCTCTGGCGGATTCAGAGAACTTCAAAATATCTGCCTCTGCAATCCATGAGGAGTTAACGTTTGCGTCTAATACGTACCCTTAAATCCTTAATTAATCTCCTTGTTTATGGAAGTCGTATTATCACTGCGCTAATTATGCATCCCTCCTTCTTAGGTGCTGAAACTGATATGTACTGACTGAAAAATATTTTCAGTTTCAGGTGCGGGCCGCGGGCCGCGGGGCGGGGCGGGACGGGTAGCTCTTTGCGGGTAGCGGGCCGAATTTGGTACCCGCTTACAACTTTGGGCCAACTTTGCTTTACCCCATTGCTATTTTGCAAGACAAACTCCGATTTAGACCAACTCGAGTATTTTAAGAATTGGAATCTATATTTTACTCCTCAGCAGCTACAATCGATGCAATTGCTGGGAATCTATGAGCCCTTCTTATGTTCACCAGTTGTCAAATTAGGCATTAAAGTGTGCTTCCCGAATGAGGCTGAGTGTTGTATGTTCTTAGGCTCATTTTATACTTGTGACGTCCTTACTACCGTCAGTTTGAGAAAATGCCGCTTGTTCGCTCAGAGATTCCAACAATCTGGAGAGTCTGTACACCGCTACATATCTTTGCTACAGTCTCAGATATTGGTTTCACGCTCTACGCTATGAGCAGTAGTCGTGAGAAGGCTGATTTAATTTTTGATTTGAAACTACTTTCGTTTGTAATTTTGGTTTCGAATTAAATCTAAATAGTGCCTTTTAATTTGGTCGGCCTGTTTCGTAGAATTAGGTTTCTATTCTCTGGGGTAATTTTCTGGAGTATTCAGCCTTGTCCAAATTTCTCTGATACATAACATTTACTTATTTAAATCGAATCTGAATATGCAAACTCGCCAACCTTCTGATCTCGAAAATTTGTGTTCTTTCTTGTACAGTTTGTACATTTCCTTTTGGATTTGGAATATAACTGAAAATGAGTGAAATCAATGACACTAAAATTAAGTACCCTGTAACTTTCACTCTCAAACCTGCCTTATGGAAGGTCTTTGACAGTAATCATCATGGAAATGGTCTGCGGCATAAGACTAAGACAAAAATATTATCATTGATATGCCATATCACAACTAAAACGTCAGAACCAAATTCAGCTTTCGCAATATGCAATTTGCTGCCCATTGATAGATTTGACAATGCAGCATGATTCGACTCCTTACACTTTCACAATGCAAATACTTAGGTAAATTAGCTGCCCTTCTTCAAAGACACATGGACAAAAGTTCGTATGGATAACTTTGATAATTTCTTTTATTCAAAAGCGCTGACAGAGGGTATTCTAAAACTAGAGTTTATAAATGTTTAATGCAAAACAGTGCTCACAAAAGATATAAGGGGAACGAGTTATTTTTCTGAAAATTCGTAGGATGAATGAAACGGTGACAGCAATCGTTGGAAGTACATTTGCTTTGTCTGCTAATGTATTTTCAGCACTAAGTAATTTGTGTATAATGATTACTATAGCTAACTCTGCAAACCTTCGATCGCAAGTAACTTATAGCCTAGTGTGCTTGCTGTCTATCACTGACTTCTCTGCAAGCGTGGGAGGGCTAGTTCAGGGCATATTTGCCCTTATTTTCGGGCCCTTAACCAATCTCGCTGACACACATCCAGCGCTCCAGGACAGGCTTTGTCAATGGTTAGGGGCATTTCTCTTCTTTTGTATATTTTCATCGTGTGTTGGTCAGTCAATGATTGCATTCAATCGTTTATTTGCTGTCTTTGCACCGGTTACATACTTGACCAGCTTTACTCGATATAGATCCATAGTCTTTTGGATTTGCTTCGTCTGGTTTCCTGTTTTCGTGGTGATTCTAGTCCTTGGCGGTAGCCGAATCCTGGGTGGGTTCGTTGCTGCACCTGGGTTCGGATTTTGTAGTATTGACATGCGATATCAAATGTGGAAAATATTGATCGAGATAGCTTTTCTCTATATTCCCATCACGTCTATGTTGGCTTGCTATGCGGCTATTTTCATAAAACTAAAGCTGACAGTAGCTGTTGCTGCGAAAGCAGAGCTGCGAAAACGAGCCAAAGGCTCGAAAATGATGTTCTGGTCTGCGATTTTCTTGGTTGTTTGTATTATTCCATCGCCATTATTCTATAGCTTGGTGCCGCCTCAAGAGCTATCGCCAAACAATTTTAAAGGAATCGTGGTCTACATCTTGATTACTGTTTACAGTCTCAACTATGGTATGAATTTCGTGTTCTATATGTTGTTCAATTCTACGTTCAGAAGGGAAGCTGTTTACTCACTGTGTGGATCATCATGTCAGCAAGGTAGAACCGTTTCAGAGATGGAAAGAGCAACAAATCGTGATGCCCTGAGTGGTTGGAAACTGCAAAGGAAAAATAATTCCGCAATAGAGAAGGACAGTGCCGTGTAAGCGTAGTAACTGCCCGACTAGTAGTAAATGTTTTTATCTCGCCTGCAGGCGAGATACTTGTGATTGAAATTGTCTCTTTTTGAACTGTTTCAAAGCTGAGTCCAAACAATACTCTATGCTCAGCACAGTCCTCCGTAGGTGGCTGTTTTTGCCCCTGGGGGACATTGACAATTTAAAATTGTATAAATACGCATTGCTTTTGTATTGCTTTTGTATAAATCGCCTATTCTTTGTTGTTAAGAAAGAATAGCTTATTTTAATTTTCAATAAAAAGATACTAGTTAATAAATTTAGATTCATTTGGGAATTTTATTCCCTCAGTGCCCTCTTTGGTGGAATAGAAATTCTGGATACACTACGCAACATGAAAATTAGTTTCTACTGTAGTGCTATCAATATTAGCGTTGCTTAATGATGAAGAACCGTTGGAAGTATCAAAATTTTTAAATTCATTACTCGGCAATCTAAGTAACATTTGTCTTGTGAAGAGTTTGCTCAAAAATCTATTCGACAACAACTGGATGATTGAATTCATTTGATACAGACGACGTGGCTGCCCACTCATGTACTAAGATACTTCAGTGGCGAAACGGTTGTGTGGCCGACGATCAAAACTTTACCAAAACATAACCCTGGATAATTCTACAATGTTATCACCATGAAAAATTTGGATAAGTAGCTTTAATCAGCCCTGATGTTAGAGTGAAATAAGCATAAGTGTCTTTGGATGGAGGGATTTAAGAGGGGACATTCTTACGCGTCAAGCACAGCACCCCAACCCGGCTTGTCTAGCATTTTTCGTAAAATTTGAGTAAGACTGGGTGGCTAGCTGTTCACCCCGTCACCGGCTCACTGCTCACTACGCGCAACGTTTGATGTATGGTGACACCCGATAGAACCGACTGTATTTCGTAGCATCATTATCGTTTGTGAGTGATTTCTACTAATTTAACGCAAAACAAGCATTTATTCTGAGCACTACGAGTTTGAAATCGTTTCGCAATCGCCGTATAATATACTATGGTCCAAAGCGGGTACACAAACCTGCTCATGCATATATACAGTGCAGACACACACCCACGCTTGCCGCAACTTGTTGACTCTGACATCTTCCTTAAATCTTATGGCACAGATTACATGCGTTCAACGGCGAGATAATGCAAAGTTTTGGGGCCTACCTGTTCTGGATTTTTCTGCATTTGCTCTCAGAACATTTAGCGGTGTGTAGAAATACAGCAAATAACTTTTGACTTCCAGATTAAATACATTTACACAGAAAAGAAAGAATGAAATGAGTAAACTGAACTAATATAATAATAAGACAAGTTTATCGACTTTACTGCATGCTCCGGAACTAAATCAATTCATTGCAACATAGTGCATAGGAAGAAGTATATGAATCGACTGTATGATTTTCTTACCCTACATCTTGTATCTTATTTCATATATTATTGAACTTTGTCTTCTTTTATTATGCAATCCCATGCTCGTGTGCTGTGACATTTATAATGATACTTTCTATTATTCATGAAAGATCCGGGAAAAGTTTTACTGAACAAAGCTAATGATTTATTCAGCATGCAGCCTCGAATTTCTAAAGGTAGCAGTTAGTTTTAAAGTTAGTTGATGAGCTGCTGATCACACAGCCAGGCTACTTGGAATGTTTGTGTTAGCTTAAAAAGCATATAAGGTTTGTAAAACTGAGTTCCATTACTGTTTGTGGTACCTAGAGGAGTTCTCGCAATGAACGAGACTATCACAGTAGTTACAGGGAGCTCAGTCATCATGCTAGGCTCTTCCTTTTCTACATTCTCCAATATAGTCGCAATTACTGTCATTTTAAAATCTTCACTATTGCGATCTCAAATAGCATATAGTTTATTGTGCCTGCTATCTATCACAGATTTAAGTGCAAGTCTCGGTGCAGTCTTAATCAGTATATTTGCTATAGTGTTCGGTCTCAGGCGTTTTGCAAATCTGACCGAAAACTTCCAGGACAGCTTGTGTCAATGGTTGGGAGCCTTCCAATTCTTTTGCGTGTATTCGTCTTGTCTTGGTCAAGCGTTCATTGCACTCAGCAGGCTGTTGGCTGTGTACGCACCAGTGGTATTCTTTACAGCCTTCACCAGGAAGAAATCTATTGTGCTTTGGATATGCAGTGTTTGGTTGCCTGTTTTTGTCACAGTATTTGTTCTGGGAGGTAACCGAATAGTTGGAGGATTTACTGCTCTTAGAGGATTTGAACTGTGCACTATAGATGCTGAACATTATATTTTTAAACTGGCTGTTGATCTTGCATTTTCATACGTCCCAAATGCTGTCACCTTGGCTTGCTACGCTGCAATTTTTATAAAATTAAGATTTACTAAGTCTTTGGCAGCAAACGATGAGCTACGGAAACGAGCTCGTGGTTCTAAAATGATGTTTTGGTGTGCTGCTTTCCTAACCTTATGCATTATCCCGTCGCCAGTGTTTTATAGTTTAACACCACCCCAAGAACTTTCACCAAAGTCTTATCAAGGCATGGCAGTATACATATTGACGGCATTCTATACTGTCAATTTCGGCATGAACCTTGTCTTTTACCTATCATTCAATTCCACTTTCAGAACAGAGGCTGGAACTGTGCTGCGCCAACTGGTTTGTCGAATCTCGTCTGGGACTGCTATTGAAAGGTCCACAAATATCGGAGCGTCTAATGAAATGGAACGGCAAAAGCGTGTGCACTATCTGACACCGAACAGAGTGGACAGTACAAAATTTTAACAATTGTTAAATCTTAAGTCTTCACTGTGCGTGGGCATTGTACTAACCCAGTTTATTAATAACTGAACACTGTTTAATCACGTCTTTCAAACCAAATGTATTCGAATGACTAGTCAAAACAATACTGGCGTCCCTATTTACCAAAGAGGGGTGGCCATTTTTCTCTTTTTGGTGTATGTTTACATTTCTTCACTTGATTATTTAGAAACTCTGATAAGGGTGAAATACAGGTCGGTTTAGCAGTATCCTATATTTATGCGGTTTTTGCTGTTGCGAAAATCGAGTTTCGAGCCCATTTATCTCCAAAGTGTAACAATTCTAGAATGTTTCAAAATGAAAAGTTTGCTTAACTACAGCTCAGTGAGCTCGACAACGCGTCCATACACAATTCAAATCTACTAGTTAGTTTACTACTTTTTATATAAACTGAGGTTCGCTAGATTATAGGATGTGGATAGGCTAAATTGTTTCAGTTATACTATGCTTATCAAAATTATTCTTGCAAAAACGTTGCACGCAGTACTTCTTCATTCTAAATAAAAAAATTCTATCAGTTGATCCATCTTGACACGATATGGTATAATGTCATAAAAGAAAGAAAATAAATAGAAGATTTACCTTACTTATGACAGTACTAAACATATTACTAAAGTATGGACTAAATCAAACTAGCAACATGTGGAATAATGTCCAACAAAACTGTGTATAAAGCCATAATACATAAAGTTATATATTAGCACAATTAAAATAAACAATAGACATTCGCACAGTGATGACCCAAAATGCACTCCCAGCTACAGGAAGATTCACAAATAAGGAAGAACCTCAGTTTTTTGTTGAAAACTTTCAGGTTTCAGCACCGATTGGATTATTGTTAGTGCATTCGTGTGTGCCGGGACTTGCTTTATGGTTGCACAAAAATACTTCGCCTACAGATCAAAATAAACAATTTCTTGTCCTTTTTTGTGAACCAATTCACAAAAAAGGACAAAAGTTCACAAAATAAAGGATAGCCCAAATTTTTTAATTACTAATAATACGTGTGCAAACGAACTGCAAAGCAATCAGGTTCTGGTAGGGAAAGGCAGGGTCAGGCTCAGGCAGGTGAGCCGAGTCCACGTTTTAAGTGCCAAAATGGTTGGAAATTACTTATAATAACTCGTAAATGTAGCTAACGTTGTTTTACTAAACTAAATGCCAATGTATGCCCACCAGCCCCCTTGTAGTCCAGTAGTATATATGGCTATTGGTAGGCAAAAGTTTGAATCTGTAGGTTGCTGTTTCACAGGAAGAAACAGACGTCTTGTTTTTGTGAATTTTTGCCTTGTCTTTTTTTGTATTCCCGGCTATAAGTATAAGTAATGATATGATAGGAGATTCAACTGCTCTCAGTTATAGCTAAGACTAACAAAGACTAAATGTTACTAACTTAACTGATTTTTGGACCCTTGTGAACAAATGAACTGAAGCTTGAACCACTCATAAATTAGAATAGAAAACCACTGGACAAATAAACATATCGCAAGTGAGTGCACTCCCGTTTGTACTTTTGTGACTTCGTGGTTTCACTAAAGTTTGACCAGAAAATCCTTTGAGGTGTGAGGGCCTCTCCAGAGTCAACACTTGAAGTTAGCCTACATGAAGTATATTTTTAAACCCTGAGGAGAGGAGAATCCGGTCTAAATCTAAAGCTATCAGTCTAAATGAAGTTGCAAGAAACTAAATCGATAAAAACATTTCAGATTCGGAAGGAAAATGTTAAATATTACTCATACTCAGGTGTGCTCTGTGCCTAGGGTCAAAGCATCTCCGAAACTCTGGTTACGTCCATATCCTGTCAGCGAGTGTCAATGTTACAAAAACTGTACAGTGTGACGGGTTGGCCATACAGTTTAACGGAACAAATTTTTGGCTTCCGCTGGTCGAACTTACATTGTATGCAAAACTTTCGTCTGGTTTGCACCAAAATTGATTGATCTAACCTAATCTAATTTGATGTATTATAATATTGATCTAGTCAAGTTCCAAAACCACAGAAAAAATAAGTTTTCCGGCCTGCTGCATTGAATCCTGTTACCCGTCAACATATAGCGAGTGAGCGTACACAATTGTGCAGGGGATACTCAGTTGTGGGGTGGTCAGGTCTACGCAATGCAGAATTTCGTTGAAACTAAATTCGACCCAAGAAATCCTAAAATCCGATAAGCAAAACTGTACGACCAAGGGATCTTGCTGTGCAATTTTTAATCTAGACATTACTTTAATCTAGACGTTACCAGACATGGACTTGATGTGACCATTTTAGGAAATGTGTTAGGCCAAGGACCACCGTACAAGAGTAAGAGCAAATTAACATTTTGCTTCTGAATATGAATACGTTTTTATCGATTTAGTACCCGGATATGAAGGTTTTTGCGGACTTTCCTGTTACTGATTATTCCGAAAATCTATACGTTATTTAAACTAATTTCAAATGTTAACTCAAGACACAGCTCACATTTCGGTTCCAAGAATTTTTAGTTTCGAATTGGCGGAGGTGTCGGCATTCCACAAGTAAGATTAGCTGTGATAACCGGGGGCATGCTTAACAATATACAGATATAATTACTATAATATCTTTGTTTACGATTTCAAAAACTGATAAGCTGCATCTTGATGACAGTTTCTTAGTGATTTGTAAGGTTGCGACTTTCTATATACTTTTTAATTAATGTTCAGAGTTAGTACTTACATGCCTCTACATTGTAAGTTGACCAAACTCTGTAACAATCCTAAAACTCATTCGAAACAGATTTGAACATTTGAGCCATATGCCCTAGGCTGTAATCTTTGGACTACTTAGATACGGTTCGATACGTAGAAATAACTGATATAATGACACACGGAAGATAACAAGGATTTTTCTGAGATATTGATATCAATTCGGCTGAATTCGTCAAAGAAGCTCAAACGTTTAGCATTTTTCAGAGTTTCGTATCTGGAGAAAAATTTTGGCAGCCGGGTGTTTACAGTTAGCTATAAAATCACTCGCAAATATTCAACCAATATGCGTCTTTCAAATACTTCGTTTATCTCAGTTAACTAGATTCTTCGAATTCAATATGAATTGCGTTCATTTTTTAACGACTTTCTCAGAATGTCAGCCGGCGACTAGTTTGCATTCACATCACTCAATTGTGAATGTAAGTTAGCCGCCGGCTGACATTCTTAGAATGTTGCCCGGCCGCTAGCTTACATTCTATGAATGTCAGCCGGCGACTAACTTACATTCTCAGACTAAATTTGTCCACTATTTAGTACAAACCTGGTTCAACATGGATTCTAACTAGATTCAACATAGATTCTCACTAGCTAGCTGGCTACAGAATGAGCGGTAAATTTAAAAAGGGAGCAATTATATTTCATGGGAAATGAATGTTTATTCAACTAAATAAGTAATTTAAAACATGTAACATTTTATAAACTTCAATTTAAATGCAATTCTGAATTCCGAAATCTTTAAAAACTTTCTTGCAAAATCACACTATTTCACCTCATATTCCCTTAGATCTTGCTGACGTATATGACAGGCTTTTTGTAAAACACGCAGATGTCGCAATTGGTTTTAAAATCGACCCTCTCCGATTTCCTTCATTTTCACATATGTTGTAACCATTATTGGTCAAAGTATCACTGCGCAATCCGTTTCTCCAAATTCCCTCGTATGCGTGAGAAAATGGCACTTCAAAGTTTCAATTTCAGCTCATTTTGAAGCAATCTGGAGCGATCAACTTTGAAGCATCCTAACTGACGCTTGGATCGCTCGATTGGGCTGAAACTCTGCATGCCTATTAGCTGATATAAGTACTAATACGATGGCAAATCTAAACCAAAACAGTTAACTACTGCTCGTGTTTTGATCAAAAACTGTTGTCAGGACGGGGTCCTCGCAATCATCATTTTCACGGTTTTTCGGCTGTAGCCAAAAACCTAGGTTAGGGAAACGGCTGATTTTTTATGGTAGTTGTAGGGTCATATTGGGGCCACACGCTCTGTAAATTTCAGCCAAATCGGTTTGGGCTTTTGAAGTCAAATTGGCACCAGAAGAGGCGTCGGCCACTTTTCGAGAATCACGTGAAAAAAATTGTTTTGTTCGGTTAAGGTACTAGTAGTCGGCAGCGCTTTGAATTTTGAATTCCACTTCCAAACCAGGGTTGGCATAGCTTGGCATGGCTTGGCATTTAAGGGCAGAAATGGGCACTTTGGCAGAAATGCATGCATTTTTGGGACTTGTGTCAAGAAGAAAAGTTGTTCAGCTTGTCAAAAGCTTTCGAATGAGCTAAAATTTGAACTGTTTCGAACAACTTTAATTTTCATGATTTTGTACAGTGTGCTCCAAAATTACGAAATTTTGAAGTTGTTCGAAACAGACCAAATTTTAGCTCATTCGAAAGCTTTTGACAAGCTGAACAACTTTTATTCTTGACACAAGTCCCAAAATGCATGCATTTCTCGCTAGCGCTCGTTAAATGCCAAGCCATGCCAAGCTATGCCAAGCCTGGTTTGGAAGTGGACTTCAAAATTCAAAACGTTGCCGACTACTAGTACCTTAACCGAACGAAACAATTTTTTTCACACCTCGTTCTACTGCTTAGAGTGATTAACTGACGGAAGGTTATACGGTTATTCTGTTTCTATCAAGCTGTGGACGTAAAATAATGAGAAATTTGGTTATTCCCGACAAGTGGCCGACGCCTCTTCTGGTGCCAATTTGACTTCAAAAGCCCAAACCGATTTGGCTGAAATTTACAGAGCGTGTGGCCCCAACATGAGCCTATAACTACCATAAAAAATCAGCCGTTTCCTTAACCTAGGTTTTTGGCTACAGCCGAAAAACCGTGAAAATAATGATTGTGAGGACCCCGTCCTGACACCAGTTTTTGATCAAAACACGAGCAGTAGTTAACCGTTTTGGTTAAAATTTGCCTTAGTATTAGTACGTATATTAGCTAACATTCATGCAAAGTTTCAACCCAATCGAGCAAACCAAGCGTCAGTTAGGATGCTTCAAAGTTGATCGCTGCAGATTGCTTCAAAATGAGCTGAAATTGAAACTTTGAAGGCCATTTTCTCACGCATACGAGGGAATTTGGAGAAACGGTTTGCGCAGTGATACTTTGACCAATAATGGTTACAGCATATGTGAAAATGAAGGAAATCGGAGAGGGTTGATTTTAAAACCAATCGCGGCCTATGTCATAATCTGCGACCCTTAGAAAAAGCTAGTCATATATAGCTACTGAAGACCTGCAGCATCAATCGGATGGGTTTCATAGGGACCTGACATTAATGAAAATTATGGCGTTTGAAAAGCTGTGCTCTATATTCCATCTATTTAAATTGTTTATACGGTCCCTTTTTGCTTCTGTGAACATTCAAGTTTTGATTTCCTTTAAAACTACGGTTACGGCAAAAGTAACGTAGATTCTTTGCAAAAGCTACATAGATTCCAACTACATTCACAGCACAAGGCGGCATTTTCCTTTGCTGTCCAGACTTTAAACGACTATACTGAACGAAGCATTCGTTTTCAGAAGTTGGTGCAAGGATAAAAAATGTTCGCATGTTCAAATCTACACAAAAAATTTAAAAAATTGAAAAACTTCGAATTTCAAAATTTTAAAATGTTCGAAGTCAGGATACTTCTCACACCCTGTCCTCAAAATTTCATGTAAATTGGACCAGCCGTTAATTTTTCCGGCCGAGGGGGGTCTGTGGAAAAGGTCCAAGCTAGTTTTTGGGATGTTCAATCTCATTTACTTCCGAATCTACCGAATTGATGTTATGCACTACAAAAATATTTGGGTCTTCTAACTTTGGCAAAACCTCCATTAATTTCCTCTATTTCTCATCAGATCTTGCTAACGTATATATAGCTACTGGTTAATGGTTAAATAAGGTTAACTGTTAAATGGTTAATAAGAAAACTGTCATCAGAAAAAATAATTTGAAAAAATACATATGATCAAATAAAAACAACATAAAATTAAACCTATATAATTTGAATTAAACGGATTTGGGTATTTTAAACCCATTAAAATTTTTAGGGAGGGATGCGATAGCCTCGCCAGCGCACTTCGCCCAGGTTTCCCCCCCAGCCCCAGGTCCCCCCACATCCCCACTCCCCCTCACATCCCCCCTTCCCTCCCCCCCACATCACAACATAAAAAACCGCATGCGACATACACCCCGCACCCGTCATTCAATGGCCGTTATGATTACCGTGAACGCCAATAGGGTAGCTAGTGTTCGTTTCCAGTTAACTTACTTTCCACTTACTTTCTTGTGAATGTAATTAGTCGCCAACTACATTCTTAGAATGTCGGCCGGCCGCTAGCTGACATTCTAAGAATGTGATTTGGCGACTAACGTACATTCAGCTGACTTTCTTGTGAATGTAAGTTAATCGCAAACGTACATTCTAAGAATGTAGGCCAGCGGCCGGGCACCATTCCAAGAATCTAGTTAACTGAGATAAACGAATTATTTGAAAGACGCAATAGTGCAATCCAGAAACTCAGTGTAGTCTTAAAACCATAATGCAACTCAAAACAAGCTGTTTCGCTCTAACACTCTACCCACGAACAGTAGAGACCGGGGTAGAACAATTTGGTTTCAAAAATACAGCAATTTTTCGTCGAAGTAGCTTGTTGAGGGCTATATATACCCAACCATTAATAGATAAATGTATTGCAAAAAACATTGATATTGTAAACCCAAACCATTTAGTAAATTTTACAAAAGGAGCAGCTATGGATAAAATGTTCACAACACCCATCCAAATGACAATAATGAAAAATTGAACAAATAAACTAAATTCCCTTCGACGCTGGACGTCGTGCATGTTTCTGGCAGTCTCGATTGCAATTTGCCTATGCATGCTCCAATACTGAAAAAATACGATGCTACTAGAGGTAGTTGCTATTGCTAATGTTAACATACTTAAACATAAATCAAAGTAGCTGTATGCCATACCACAGAAAGTAGATACATCGTAGCCCCATGAGTACATTGCAACATACAGCTTGAAATTGCAACTATGTATCAATGTTGGCATGCCAGTTGCAAACCCAAACACATAAGATAGTCCAACCAGCAGCCATGTTCGTTTCATTGAAAAGGTGATGGCATATGCGCTTCGGAAGCAAACGCAATACAGCCTATTTGCTGCTATGGAGCATACAATTGGCATTTGACTGAACCACATACTTATGGTTACAGCACCAATGAATGAGTCAATAAAACTGCCATAATCAAGCTGCAGCGCAATAGCTGGAGCCATATAAAAAATTTCTAAAAGCAGGACAGTGCAGTCTAACATTCCTAGCGATGCTGCTAAGATAAAATAAGAATTATTACTATATTCTTTTGTTTTGACAACTATGACCTGGAATAGTCCATACGGTATAATGCCAGCAATACATAAAATCAGTAACAAACATGCAGCAATATAATTTTCAGACACGCAGGAGGTTTCCACAAAACCTGAACAATTTTCCATAGCTGCTCCTTTTGTAAAATTTACTAAATGGTTTGGGTTTTTCGGCAATATCAATGTTTTTGCAATACATTTATCTATTAATGGTTGGGTATATATAGCTCAACAAGCTACTTTGACGAAAAATTGCTGTATTTTTGAAAACCAAATTGTTCTACCCCGGTCTCTACTGTCTGTAAGTAGAGTGTTAGAGCGAAAACAGCTTGTTTTGAGTTGCATTACGGTTTTAAGACTTCACCGGCTTCGATTTACCGAATATTCTCAAATAATTCGTTTATCTCAAAGTTAACTAGAATTTTGAACATGGTCACATATCAGAATGTACGTTTATGACAACTTACATTCACAAGAAAGTCAGCTGAATGTGCGTTAGTCGCCAAATCACATTCTTAGAATGTTACAGGCCGGCCGACATTCTAAGAATGTACGGGCACCATCCACCCAACTGTCATTAGAAATTTTTTTTTTATTCACAAGAGTAGCGAGACCGGAAACGAACACTAGCTACCCTATTATGTTCACGGTAATCGCATGGCCACGAATGACGGGTGCGGGGGTGTGTATGTCGCATGCGGTTTTTATGTTGTGAGGGGGGGGAGGGAAGGGGGGATGTGAGGGGGAGTGGGGATGTGGGGGACCTAGCTGGGGGGAAACCTGGGCGAAGTGCGCTGGTTAGGTTAGTCGTTCAAAAAAATTTTTAATGGGTTTAAAATAATTTCAAATCCGTTTAATTCAAATTATATAGGTTTAATTCTCGCCGTTTTTATTTGATCATATGTATTTTTTCTTGATGACAGTTTTCTATTAACCATTTAACAGTTAACCTTATTTAACCATTAACCAGTAGCTATATACGTTAGCAAGATCTGATGAGAAATAGAGGAAATTAATGGAGGTTTTGCCAAAGTTAAAGACCCAATATTTTTGTAGTGTATAACATCAATTCGGTAGATTCTTTTCGGAAAAGCTACACAGATTCCAACTACATTCAAGGCACAAGGCGGCATTTTCCTTGCTGTCCAGACTTTTAAACGACTATACTGAACGAAGCATTCGTTTTCTGGAAGTTGGTGCAAGGATAAAAAAAATGTTCGCATGTTCAAATCTACACAAGAAAATTTAAAAAATTGAAAAAAACTTCGAATTTCAAAATTTTAAAATGTTCGAAGTCAGGATACTTCTCACACCCTGTCCTCAAAATTTCATGTAAATTGGACCAGCCGTTAATTTTTCCGGCTGAGGGGGGTCTGTGGAAAAGGTCCAAGCTAGTTTTTGGGATGTTCAATCTCATTTACTTCCGAATTCTACCGAATTGATGTTATGCACTACAAAAATATTTGGGTCTTTCTTTTAACTTGTACAAAACCCTCCATTAATTTCCTCTATTTCTCATCAGATCTTGCTAACGTATATATAGCTACTGGTTAATGGTTAAATAAGGTTAACTGTTAAATGGTTAATAATGAAAACTGTCGCTATCGAAAAAAATAATTTGAAAAAATACATATGATCAAATAAAAACAACATAAAATGAAACCTATATAATTGGACCAAATGGATCTGGGTATTTTAAACCCATTAAAATTTTTAGGGGAGGGATGCGATAGCCTCGCCAGCGCACTTCGCCCAGGTTTCCCCCCCAGCCCCAGGTCCCCCCACATCTCCACTCCCCTCTCACATCCCCCCTTCCCTCCCCCACATCACAACATAAAAACCGCATGCGACATACACCCCGCACCCGTCATTCAATGTGGCCGTTATGATTACCGTGAACGCCACAGGTAGCTAGTGTTCGTTTCCAGTTAACTCACTTTCCACTTACTTTCTGTGACTGTAATTAGTCGCCACTCATCTCTGTAGATGTTCGCCACTAGCTGCACATTCTAGTTACGATTTGACGACTAACGTACATTCAGCTGACTTTCTTGTGAATGGGAAGTTGACTGCAAACGTACATTCTAAGAATGTAGGCCAGCGGCCGGGCACCATTCTGTATGAATCTAGTTAACTTGAGATAAACGAATTATTTGAAAGACGCAATAGTGCAATCCTGAAACTCAGTGTAGTCTTAAAACCATAATGCAACTCAAAAACAAGCTGTTTCGCCTCTAACACTTTACCCACGAACAGTAGAGACTGGGTAGAACAATTTGGCTCTTAAAACACAGCAATTTTTCGTCGAAGTAGCTTGTTGAGGGCTATATATAACTAACCATTAATAGATAAATGTATTGCAAAAAACATTGATATTGTAAACCCAAACCATTTAGTAAATTTTACAAAAGGAGCAGCTATGGATAAAATGTTCACAAAATTAATCTACTCCAAATGACAATAATGAAAAATTGAACAAATAAACCAAATTTCGACGCTGGACGCTTCGTGCATGTTTCTGGCAGTCTCGATTGCAATTTGCCTATGCATGCTCCACGACAAAAATACGATGCTACTAGAGGTAGTTGCTATTGCTAATGTTAACATACTTAAACATAAATCAAAGTAGCTGTATGCCATACCAGAAAGTAGATACATCGTAGCCCCATGAGTACATTGCAACATACAGCTTGAAATTGCACCTATAAATGTTGGCATGCCAGTTGCAAACCCAAACACATAAGATAGTCCAACCAGCAGCCATGTTCAGTTTCATTGATGGTGATGGCATATGTGCCAGAAGCAAACGCAAACAGCCTATTTCAGACTGGCTATGGAGCATACAATTGGCATTTGACTGAACCACATACTTATGGTTACAGCACCAATGAATGAGTCAATAAAACTGCCATAATCTAGTTGCAGCGCAATAGTTGGAGCCATATAAAAAATTTTCTCAAAGAGGATAGTGCAGTCTAACATTCCTAGCGATGCTCAAGATAAAATAAGAATTATTACTATATCTCTTTTGTTTATGGACATCTATGACCTGGAATAGTCCACACGGTATAATGCCACAGCAATACATCTAATCACAACAAAATATGCAGCAACAAAATTTGTTTTCAGACACGCAGGAGGTTTCCACAAAACCTGAACAATTTTCCATTGGCTTCGCAGCAATTAATAATCGCAATCTTTTAAATACAGGAAAGTTGCAGGTGCAGGCATCGAATACAGTCTTTTCAACATAGATTACGTCAGTGAATATGTTTTGATATGTCTTTGTCCCCTGACAATAGCGCAAAATGAACTACGTTCTAGTTCAAACAGCTCGCTTTCGACAATACATTCATTAGTTACATGTATCCATATGTATCTTTATAAACAGCGTCTCAATCAAATAACAACCAAAAGCATTCCACAACGTTCAAAAGGCCTTTCAAAACTGTGAAAGTGGATAACCGAATTCCCCTTGGAACTATCCTAAAAACACCGTAGCTGAAATTTTTGAGCATGGGCTTCTTTCGCTTTCCGCTTTCTGTAGAAGTCACATTATTGTCATACTTTCAGACACTCGAGGGGCATGATATTTCACGGTGATAGATCTCGGAAACAAAAATTACAGTTTCTACAAATTCTGTAGAGCAATTTAATTGCACAAATGAACATGAGATGTAAGCTGTTGCAAGACAACAGCATATCCTTACAAATAACAGCGAAGCTTTAGCAAAAACATTTTTAAGCTATATTTATCTAGAAAGTTAATATGGGAAACGGTTATTCCCCAATGAAGGTTTTGGTAAGGTTAAGTGAGGATAAATTAGGCAGTCATACGAATCTGCATGCAATACCATGTTGGGCCATCCATGTTCTCAATGTAAACTTGCCTTAAGGTGGTGATTCCCTTTGGTCACATAAAGTTTGCACCACTATTATTCATTCATTACTTTGAGTTAAGAAGCCATTTTTATATCAGAATGGAGCTTAACATTTTCTCTTTCTAATGAATGCAATAAAACTAACTTCAGTCTTTGGAAACTATTTTCCTGGATTTTCGAAATTCTTTAATTTTCCAGATTTTTTGCAGACTAAAGTAAATTTTTTCGTGAGGCATCGGCTACATCATTCGATTCTACTATCAAATAGCTGGGGACCCTTTTTTAATTATCATGAAATCACTCTTCGTTATGAAGAAATAAGCTAAAACGTTTGCGCAACCTGAATTTGGCCTACTTTTCGCAACTTTAGTAAGCGGCCACTTTAGCTAGAAAGCAGCGATCGGGGCAACTAAAAAAGGGTCCCTGGGTATTTTTGTGTAAAACATGTCTAGTAAGTGGCAACCCTCTAGCTTGTATAGTAAATGCTCCACAATCGCTGGAAAAATTTTGGTCATGTTTTTGCAAAAACTACATTTTTTATGATAGCAGCTCACGGGATAAGAGTTGGAAGATCATCATGCCTCGGATAATCGGCCTCGACGAGGCCTTCAAATCGATACCCTTACTTTAATTTTACGGCTTGCGTAGCTCAAGGAATCGTGGATTATTTGATTTCTGCAAAAATTACAAGTTTTCAACTCCAAAATAAGAAAATCGGCTATATCTCACGCTAGAGAAGAGCTAGAAAGTTGCTTTCAAAAGCAAAAATGTAGAGCTCAACGAGATCTTTCAAATGAGTATAGTCACAGCTATGCAGTTGCTGCTCGGCTGTCAGAAATTGGAGAAAACCGTCCTGAACGGAAATCTCGAAATTTTGAAGCGGGATTGCGCGGAGGGTGTTACAACACCAAATGAACTTATTTTGGAAAGTTTGATAAAATTTCATCTTGGTTTGTGCCGTCAACCAACAATATGTGCCCAAAAGGAATCACCACCTTAAAGAAGGTTTCTAAAGTAATTCCGGATAATACATGCCCAGCGCATAATGTTCTTCAAAAGTTCTTCATAATGAAGGATGGAAATCTGTGTAACAGTAAGCTATCAAATAATCTGGCAGCTAGCGAGACTCAACCAGCTGTCTTCAGCTTGACGAGCAATCGCTTTAACAAGTGGATCCACGTCCACAAGTGGAATGTGCTGAAACGGGAAATTCGAATCCAACACAGCTTTCTATATACAAGACATTGGTTAACGTTGACGGGAATCTCAAAATAGGAAATCTTGAATTTTTGTAGTGGGAGGGCGCGGAGTTAAAACGCTAAAGGAACTTATTTTAGAAAGTTTCGTCAAATAAATTCAGAAAGTCAGTCACTGTACGAAGATTCACAAAATGTTCCAGTTTTGGTTCGATAGCAAATAAGAACCGACAAGGGTCTTCCTATACTTTTGCATGCATTGTTTTATGAGGGAAGACCGTTCATTTGTGGTGATACTGATATATTGTCTATGACATTAGGGATTTGTACAGCTGTTTGCAACAGCCGTTAATACCTAAACTCCTTCTAACAGTCTTGACGTAGTATTTTAAACCCACGTGTACTGATGCCTTCTACGGATCAAATTCAGTGTCCGTTATCTCTTTGTATTCTAACTCTGAAAGTCCAGATTTATAAAGCTTCATTACTTATTCATACATGCAAAACCTTTCAACCCATAAAAAGATTGACTTACAGGAAACGTCCAAGTTATGAAACAAGTGACTCAATTAAACGGGTCATAGTTTGATTTATCCAAGATGGTTACAATGAGTTTCTAAAGTACGCAGCATGAACTAGGCGCTACAGAGACAACTTGCTTTCGCTGATTAATCTGGTTTTATGCTAGAATCGTGCCGTTTAAGTCTTTGGAGCGAAAATTCAGTTTAAAGCCTCTATTCACAGACATCTGAGATTCCATGTCAATAGAATATCCAGACTGTAGCAATGGATAAAAGCATTGTCATTATTGTGGGAAGCACAATCATCATGCTAGTAGCTGCTTTTGCAGCAGTTACCAATATATTTACGATTATTATTGTATTAAAATCAGCCGCTTTGCGCTCCCAAGTGACATTCAATCTATTGTGCCTGCTCTCTATCACAGACCTCTGCGCCAGTCTGAATAGTTTTGTTCTCTTTACTTTTCCCATACTGTTTGGGCCTATTTTTAATCTTGGAAACCAAGCAAAAGATTTACAAGATAAACTCTGCCAGTGGTTAGGCGCATTTGAGTTCTTTTGTGTTTATTCATCTGGTCTAGGTCAAGCCCTTATAGCCTTAATTAGACTGTTCGCTGTGTTTACCCCTGTTATATACTTTACAACCTTCACTTCGAAAAGAACTATTGTAGTTTGGATATTCTTGATCTGGCTACCAGTTTTTGTAACAATCTTTGTCTTGGGTGGAAGTCGAACGGTTGGAGGATTTGTAGTAATCCCAGGATTTGAAATGTGTACCATAGATGCGCGACATGGGATTTGGAAGCTGGCTGTTGATCTTGCATTTTTGTACTTACCTTGTTTGGCTATGTTGGCATGCTATGCAGCAATATTTGCAAAACTAAAACTAACTACAAGTGTAGCGGCAAAGGCTGAGTTGCAAAAACGAGCGAAGGGATCGAAAATGTTGTTCTGTTGTGCTGTTTTTCTAATTTTGTGTATCATACCGTCACCCATTTTCTACAGCTTGGTACCACCCCAGGAGTTGACGCCCAAAACATTTAATGGAGTAATAGTATATACCCTGATTGCTGTCTACTGTCTCAACTTTGGCATGAATTTTGTATTCTACCTATTGTTCAATTCTGCTTTTAGAAAACTAGCATTTTCGTTTTTATGTCAATCATTTCTGCGGCAAACTACTGTTACAGAAATAGACAGAACCACAAACATGGATAGAACGAATGCACTTAAACTGCAGAGACAAACTATTAAAGCTCTGAACGGACAAGGCACTAATAAATTTTAGCAAACCAATTCTTTTTGTACTATGTTAATTTTTTATTCATGTTGGTACTTATGGTATTTAGACTGGAATTGCAATAGTTGTCTTTAGAGTCGGCTGGTTCTAATTTTGGTTGATCGCAAGTCCAACTACTGTTTAATTTCAATACTTTACATTTTATATTAATTTGTCCCTTTGTGAAATGTGGAATTGGAATGAGAACTTTGTAGCCGCTACGTCAGGTCACTGTGTTATGTGTAAGCGATAACGGTTTCTCTAACATTTGCACTCAGCAGGGCATTTCCATGTCGCAATACCTAAACCCTTCGGCATATTTATGTGTATTGAATTTTGCACTAACTAGAGTAAAGGAACTACCAATGTTCTAATTAGTGTAAAATGTGATCATCAGAATTTTCAGTATGGTAACCTTTCCTTTCACCACTTATAAAACCGTCATGCTTAACCTGATGTATGTATCATACCGTCACCCATTCTCTATAGCTTAATATCACCCCAGGAATTATCGCCTAAAACTTTTAATGGACGAATAGAATATACGTTGCCTGCTGTCTACTGTCTCAACTTTGGTATGAATTTTGTATTATCTCTCCGCTACGCTACGAGACAATCATCATTATGTGAGGGAAACGTAAAGCAGTAACCGTAAAGAGATAAGTCCTTCGAAAAGAAGCCGCACAGTCAATGTAATAGAAAAGAAAATCAAAGCGAACAAGAATGAATACTGGTTTTAATAACAAAAGGAAACAACACGGGTTGTAATAACAAAAGGAAACAACACGGGTTTTAATAACAAAAGAAAACAAATTATTTTTGGAAATAGCAAACAAGTAATTCGAGAGAATAAGTAGGATTGCCAAAAAGGGAGTTCGGATCGGATCCTTTGCATACAAAGCGTTGGGCATCACGCAACACAAACCATCTTTTCAGAAACTTTCCCGCATATTGCGGAGACAGCAAGACATAAGAAGGAGCTGAAAACCATAAAGGTAAAATTAGGAGCATTTTGAAACCGTTAGCTTCAAATTTTCGCAAAACTTTGGGAAGTAAACAGGGCGGAGGGACTGCCCAAGCGGAGAGCTGCGACCAATCCTGTTGCAGCGCATCGATTCCCGCAGTCCCCGGACAATAGTATCTAGAAAAAAGAGAGGAAGCTGAGAATTTAAATGATTGGCAAAAAGACCAATACAGAAAGGCCCAAATTTTCGATCGAGAACACGAAAAAGTGACTTTTGAATGGTCCAGTCATCCGAGTCCCGCACACCAGCAAAGGCATCCGCCATTACGTTACATTCCCGGGGTATCCATTGCATTACTAGGGTGACGCAATGATGGGTACACAAGTCTGCTATTTTAAGAGCCAAGTCATGCAAGTGACGCTTCATGCTCCCCTTAGTAACAATAAAGCAAACTGCTCTGTTATCCTTTTTCCAAGTGATTTTCCTAATTGGAGAGGGTCTGGGCGAAGGTTTGAAGGCCAAGAAACAGTGCCAGTAATTCGCGATAGGTTGAACTGGAGTTTTTCTGACCTTCAGAAAAAGGAAAGTGAGCTACCTGTGGCCTAGAATTTGAACCATAAAAAATTGCGGCCCATTGCATAAACCATTGATCATAAAAATTTGTGAGAAAGAAATACCTTGAAACTGGACTCAGAAATTGAAGATTTAGTATGAAGTTAAAGTACTTTCACTTTTGTTAAATGTTAAACAGAATTTTCAAATGTTTCTGAAAAATCTACCTTTCTTTCAAAATTTATATTTTACACAATGCAAAAAGTTTCAGCTATTTTAAAAAAACTAATGTGTAAATTCGGCTAAAAACTTAGAACTCTTTCAAGACTAAGGTTCTTATCCATCGGAATAATCAAGTGAAAAAGTAAAAACATTTTACAAAATTAAAAATGGATGATTGAATTGAATTGAATTTAACTGGATTGAATTAGATTGGATTGAAATTGAATTATTATTAATTCATATACATATTACTATTAATTATTAATAATAGTTAATTAAATAATAGATTTTAAAGAACATTTTTAAAGAACATTTTTAAAGAACATTTCTAAAGAAAAACAAAACTGCTAAATTTTCGAAAGCAAAACTATTTGACGTTTTCGAGATGTCTTAAAAATTCAACGATTCTATTGAAAAAATGTGAAAAACCAAGAAAAATACCACCCACGTAGAGAAGTAGTTGCTAATTGAGCAGTTATATGTAATACAGTTATAAATGGCCCAAAGCAGTCATTTAGGCTATTTAATACACGTGTTAATATAGGTGTTCATACAAAACAAGTGTGTCCATACTAAACAACAGCAGTGTCCATATGTACATGACCAAATAAAATTTTTCGAACGAAAATTATATTTTAAATCGCAGTTATTTTCCATTACCTTTTTCTATCTAAACTTTTTGACAGTTGCAAAGTACACACTCAGAGGATTCTAATAGTATTAATTTCAACCAAAAATTGTTAGGCTAAGACAATGAAAAGAGTGTTCTAAGATACTCATAGATTTCCACGTAATGCCGTTTTCTTTATGAGTTTCATGTATGTGCTTGTCAAATTTCTTCTACCCAAGCTTGTGCACTCAAACTCGCCGTACTGATGAAGCCAAAGACGCTCTTTCTACTGGGCCCTGTTGCATAAAAGCTAACAGTCTAACACTGTTAGACCGCTAAACTGTTAGACTGATATTAACAGTGTTGACATTTTACGTTGCATAAAACTACTGTTAAAAAGTCGCTAATTTGAACAGTGTTTTATCAGTCCAAATAACAGTCTACACATCTAACAACAGCAATTCTATCAGTCCATTTAACAGTGTACACATCAAATAACAGAAATCATATCAGCCTGTCTAATGGTCTGTACATGGTAGGAATCTTATAAATCTTAATCGTGTTAATTAAACATTTTATATAACAATTAAGAAACGGTTCGTTTTTTAAGCAATTTGTTGCTTTGGTTGAACCAGAGAATCAAAAAAATTGAAGTTGGTATTCCAACAATTTTGCTAATTTGAACTTCATAATTTTTGGTTCTGGCATGTTCCTTAACGAGACATAGCCTTAAACCTTCCATAAATAACCATCCTAGTCAAAATCGCTTGACATTGGCAGCTTAATTTGAGTTTTAACAGTCTAAAAAGTTTGTTAGACTGTTAGGCCGTTTTTAACAGTCTAATATCAACAGTGTTGAGCTTTATGCAACAAACACTGTTAAAACACTCTTAGAAGGACTGTTATAACACTGTTAAAAACAGTCTAACAGTCCCTTAACACTGTTAGGTTTTATGCAACGGAAAACGCTGTTGAACTGTTAGACTGTTGGACTGTTAGACTGTTGAAAGTTTTATGCAACAGGGCCCTGGTGCAAAAATTATTCGTATTGACCAATCACTGACTAAGATATTTTCAAAAATCTAACGCAGTGTTCGTACTGCGTTAATAGTAACAAAGCTAGTGTCCGTACTAAGCGAGCTTACCCTACCAGCGAAACGATAGTCTCTTATGTTATAACATGATGTTGCCTTTTTCTAAAATATTGAGCAACTATTAATACGCTAATATTGTGATTATGCTTAAATGTTAGCTGCAGTCAGGCCTGTAGTAAATCTAACAGGAGAGTCTTTTCCCAAACAAGCAAAAGTGTCTGCAAAAGTTAAATGTAGACTCAGTAACATTTAGACTAATTGTAGGCCTGCTGCGCAGCAGAATATTCTACATTATGTTTATTATTATATATTAGTTTATTAGGTTTGTCCAAAAAGCTTTCGTGACTGATACTTGTGGCCATCCCACATTACATAATACCTTAAGTTCCATTATTTCCACTAAAGCCATTGCTATTTTGCTATGCTACTGCAATAGAGAACAAGTTACCAAAATAAAGCATCATGGTCTGCAAATGCCCAGTTTAAGAAATTAACAAAATTTGTCTGAGATTGAATTCTTCTTTCGTTACGTGACCTGTGGCAAAATTCTTATCCAAATGGCTTAATTGTCATTATGAAATTACGATTAAAAGTCGGCAAGAAGCTGATCTTGACAGAGTTATTGCCAGTTGAAACTTAGAACCGGTTGGCTGTTTCTTACAGTTCGTAATCTTGTGGAAAATTGAAAGCGCAGTTGTTTACACAATGAGTCATCGTTAACAATACATCCGAAAATAAACATTTACTTATACAACTCACTCTCCCTTTTCCTATGTTAATTGCGTGCGTAGCTGAGTGCACGCTACAGAGAGCCTTGTATCTCTTGCTCTTCTGTATCGTGCACCGTGCGGATAATTTAATTATCCGCACGGTGCACGCTGAGAGGTCAGGACCTAGGAACAGCAGCTGTGTGTGCAGTTGAGCTCCAACGTAGATAGCTGCACACCAAAAAAGGCCTCCCAGCCTCGGCAAATTTACTGCCAGATGACCTGGAAAATTGCTTGAACTTGTATCTCAGCTGCAGCATCACTGAATCAAGTTTTATTAGCTTAGTGGAAAGCTTCATTTGTAGCTTGTTTCGTTGTACAAGTACTTTACAACACGACATTGCTTGCATTCAGAGATGTATGCATCGTCGCACGGGAAGCCCTCGTGCGTGGCACTCGTGCGCTTCGCGCACTCGTGCCCCACACTCGGAGCTTCCCACACGGCGTGCGTATATATCTCTGAATGCACGCAGAGCCGTGCTATAAAGTATACGTGTAAATCATGCTTTCAGTATCTTAAAGTATCATCTACGTGCATTTATATAAAAGCTACAATTTTTGTATGGAAGCGCATGGATATCCAACGGCTGAGCAAACATAAGAGACCTGCTGCGCTAAGGTGCAGCAAGAAAAAGCAGACAAGGGAATGCAACGAATGTGTTCGCACGACTTCGTCTGGGAGAGAGACTGGGTGATTAGGATGGACAACATTATACAACTCTTTTGCACTTTTCCTATGTAAAGACTGTGCATATAAATCAGATAATGCACAGTGCAGCGTGCGTATAACTGATTTATACGCACGCTGCACGCTGGGAAGCCGGTCCCTAATCTAAATTGCTGTAGCATACAGTTTCCTGCATGCTGCAGCAGTGTGTACAGCAGAGCTCCAACTTAGACAGCTCTGCTGCACACCAAAAATTAGGCCTCCCAGCCGTGGCAAGCAACAATGTTGCTGCCATTTCATGTTGAAATTTGTCTAAACTTAGCTGTCAGCTGCAACATAAATGAGTAAGGTTTCATCAATTAAGGAGAGGTTATACACACTAATTTTACAACACACCTTAGCGTTGTTCACTAATTTCTACTGCGTACGTCGTATGGGAAGCCCTCGTGCGTGGCACTCGTGCGCTTCGCGCACTCGTGCCCCACACTCGGAGCTTCCCACACGGCGTGCGTATAAATCAGTGAATGCACGCTAAGGTGTGCTATAAAGTATACTTATATCGCATATGTAGAGCTTTGGCAAGCCGGTAAAGTTTAAATTAGAATGCTCAAAATAGATTTTTGATAAATTTGCTTCAGCTCTATTGGATTAACAGTTATACCGTATTAAAGTCCTAGGACGCCTTTCGCTGCTTATGATGCTTAACGTTTCCCAGTATCCAGCCTGCTCAATGTTGCCTCCTATTTTAGCAATAACAGGTAATGATTTGAAATCATGCAAAAGCGTCGTTAGCACTCTAAAATTGGCAGACCCTAGATTATCCTACATTTTACCATCTATTAAGCTTCACTAAGAGTTGTGGAGCTTAAGACTACAAGAATAAGTTAGCCGTGTAGCCTCCTTCTGTTAGATTAAGAACTTTGCTATAGATGACAGTTACTGTGGTGTGCGAAGTTTGAAACTGAAAAGTCTGAGCAATTCTAACTGGACTTAAGGTTCCCATCAATTTACTGGTACTCTCGAGTAGCACAGTAGTGCAATAGCGTAAGATTGCACCGAAACCGAATAACCTTTACACGAACAATATAATCTAAGATAATCCAGAGAGCACCAAACCATAATTGGTGGTTATGAACGAGTCATATAAGCATTATTTTAATTTGCATATCTGACGGCTTGTGCAACATCTCATTGCCGTTCTGTGCTATGTTGTTGTATTATAACTGACGTGACATTAGTAAACTATGACGAGTACATAGCCAAGGTTATTCACCAACGGAGACTGACTTTGATTAGAACAAGATCCGACTTCCAAAATTCCAAGAATATGCTTAATTAAACTTCACGAACTCGACTTCGAAACTACATACAAAAGCAAAAGTTCTAGACCTATGGAATCCAGATACCAGTGGTTGAAAGGTTAGCACCAACAGGAAATAGAAAACTAAAACATAAGGTGGTCTTAAATGGATGTCACTGGAAAACAGCAGTCTATCGGCCGTTTGCACCAAATGTGATTAACTATTTGCTAAGCACTTGCTAATCCGAAGACCAAATGATCAGCTAAACAAGTGCTAATCTTGAGCATTTGCTTAGCAACAACTCCGTTGCACCACATCTGATTAGTAAGTGATTAACAGATCATCAGTTTAGCGGTTGCTTAGCAAATGGTTAGCATTACTAAGAATTGACCAATGAAAATGCTGGATTTTTGAATTTGGACCAATCAGCTATGGGAATTTTATGCCATTGTCATGTGATTACAAGGACTGCCGTATCTGCTAATCACTTGCTTAACTCTTTCTCAGGACATACATTAGCAGTCTTTGAATTCGGTGCAAGAAACCAATTTTTGTGTTCGGTTGAATTATACATGTTCCTACCTGGGATGAGTTGTGTTGTTGAGTTATCTGTAGTATATATATAAAATTAAACGGGTCGGATACTTCCAAATTCCAAATGTTAGAGAATCGTAAAAATGCTTTTATCTCTATTATTCATAAAATGATTTACCGTTGCAAATTGTTGGCGAACATTTTATTTGATATCTTGCTATTAGGGGCAACGTGGAGAACCTCTAAGTATCCAGCAAGCATTTTCGCCATTACGGGTTGACTGGAGATAATAATAAATTCAAAAAAATTAGCAGGAATTTCACAGTTAATCCTCCTACAGAATAGGATTAAATATTTGCTTCTTGAGCACTTGATTAGCATCCGCTTAGCAATTGGTTAACTTAATCAGATTTGGTGCAAAGGAGTTTGGGATTAAGCACTTGCTAAACAATTGCTTAGCACGAAATTCGCTAATCATTTGCTAATCACATTTGGTGCAAACCAGTGTATAACACAGCAAACGTAACAGGAGGAAGGAAGAGCGTCATAGATGTCTCAATATACCAATGCCAATTCTCTATAACTTTGGTTCTATCGCACAGAAAAATTTAAACTGTTTTAAGGTGATGGTTTCCTTTTGGGTAGTGATTTTTGAAAAGCCATAACTTTGTCAATGTGTGGAGTTAGACAGAGATTTATATATCATTTCAAAGCTTGAGTACTTTCAACTCTCTGTATGGAACCAACAAAATAGTTTACATTTCTGGCATAACAGCTATAGACCGTCCATTTCTCAAAACAAAGCAATTTCTCATTACAGAATCTGCCAAAACTCATTTTTGTGCTGTGATTAAGCCGAGGGACATTTTTCGGATTCGGCTCAACTGCTCTCAATATTTCAGAAAATCCGCCAAATGCACGCCGACACGAAATTTATCAAATTAGCATAGAGTTTTCTCTAGCCTGGAAACGCTTCAACAAAAGCCAATAAAAACGTCCCTCCGGAGAAGTTCAATGTTTTATCATGTCAAAACTCTAATAGGCGTTCATAAAATCTGCAATTCGACGGTTTATCGATTGAACATAAGTAAACCGACATTGTTTTGCACACGTGGCAGTATTTTATAGTAAACTGATTTCCTCAAAAATGGCCATCTTGGACCCCACAAATCGTTTTGGCTCACATTTACTTAACCGTCAGAAACAGCTGAAAGGTTGTAAAAGCAAAAATGTTCATTTTGGTGTCCTCTTTCCAAAAAGAACAACCAATCCGGTGACCCGACCGTCTACAGAGAGAATAATACCAAAAACTATAAATTTCCCTGTCTTTTCAACTGAAATCCGGGACTGTTCCCAGAATGTTAAAGAGCATAAGGAGGCTTCTCAAAAAGATTTGAAATTATGCGCATTTTCAAAGCGCATACTGTACTTTAGCAGCAAGTTTTTAGACAGCTTTTTCTAACTGCAGCTTAGCTTTAACTTAACTTTTATGCACGGTAATAAGCATATGCAGCTAGAGCAAAGCTTATAAAATAGTGCATACAGCAACAGCCAAAATGCGTATTAAAACCAGCTCCTATTTTTGAGAAGACTCCTAAACAAAAGCTATCTTGGTAACAGGCTAAAGCCCCAAGTTTAAAAAATACCCGAAAGGAAAATGAAACACTACATGTTAAGAGTATACTTACATAATTTGAGCACCGTGTCTTGCACAAAGAAATCAGGGTCCTTCTAAAATGCATATAGTGCTGATTTTCCGCCCCGACAACCATACATGTGCTGTGAGGTTCACCCCCCCACCCCCAAACCTTTGCTTTTGGGTCAAGTGGGTCATGGGTCAGAAATAATGACCCAGTTTCCATCCCTGTTATATACATGTGCTTGCTCTAGCAGACACAACAACACTGGCTGGAAATCTTTCAAGCAACTTTATTAAGCTGTCACGCATAAAGCCTATTACCACTCTGTAGCTTACGGATAGTTAGGCAAAACGTACACGTAGCTTTGAACTTTTAATTAAACTCGTAGCCCACTCCATTGACAATTGTGACCTAAAAATAACAATGCGACTAAAGTTGTGATTAGAGCCGGCTTACTATTTCTTAGCACATACATGGTATCTAACAGCAAGACTATCATGGATTTTCAGGTAAAGCTAAGTTTCAAGTTAAATAATTACGAACGAACATTAGGGGGATTCGAGAATGTTTTGGAACATTCAGAAAATGTTGCGAAAAAAGTTCATAAACCAAATCTTATATATCTGAAATACATAACCACATCAACCCAAATATTCATGCACATAATTGCCCAAGAGATTTCACCAAAAAATCCAACTGGAGCAAATGCAAGAACCAAAAACTCAAAAATAGTTTCTTGTCAATATGAAGTTTTGGTCCATGATTGTGATAATGGTCTGTAAATGTCAACTAATAAAGTGCATATCTAAGAATATTTTGAAGATATGAACTCTGAACCCACTGCTTGTTTCATCCACCTTTAATGCCGGATTTTTTAATGTACGATTTATTATGCATGATTTTCCAAGTGACGATTTTTGAACCAATTGACCAGAGCAGTGGTCAGTTTCAGGTTTGCAGTCGGCGCGTTTGCTTCTGTTTTCTTCAACGCGTCGATCTCATTTTGGTAGAATATTTTAATGCCAGCTTGAAAAATCAGAGTTTCTACAATCTTCAGCTATAATCAAACGAATCCAGCGTAGGCTTGACGGGCTGGCTCCGCTGGCTTGCGCCTGAGCATTCTGTGGAGGTAGACAGCCGGAGCCAAAAGGCCTACATGGGACCTATCCAGTCTCGGTAACATAGCGAGTCAAGCTAGATACGACCAAGAGTCCATAATTTATTCCTTATTATTATAGAAGAAGAGTCAGCCACTAGAGGGCTTCTCTTCTTGGCATTGCGTAACGGTGCTCTCCGACCACAATACGCGAATGTTCCCCCGTTTGGTGGGGGGGTCGACGAGCGTACCCCCTCCCCGGTTGGTGGGGGGGTATGCAAACGGGGTCCCCGTTTGGTGGGGGGTATGCAAACGGGGTCCCCGTTTGGTGGGGGGTAGGCAGAATGGGGTCCCGTTTGGGGGGGGGGTCGCCAAGTGAGGCTACGAGGGGACGAATCTGATTGGCTGTTGGCGACCCCCCCCACCAAACGGGGACCTCTTTTGTCTACCCCCCCACCAAACGGGGACCTCTTTTGTCTACTCCCCCACCAAACGGGGACCTCTTTTGCATACCCCCCCCCACCAAACGGGGACCCATTTGCGAATAGAACAAAAACTACCGTAATCCTCTGCCCTACCCCCCCACCAAACGGGGAGGGGGTCTCTGCAATCTGATTGGCTGTTGGCTCCCCCCCCACCAAACGGGGACCTCTTTTTTGCTACCCCCCCCCCACCAATCGGAGGGGGGGGGGTATGCTTTGTCGAAGAGAGCTACCCCCCCACCAAACGGGGGAACATTCGCGTATTGTGGTCGGAGCACCGTTACGCAATGCCAAGAAGAGGAGCCCTCTAGTGGCTCACTCTTCTTCTTATATATAGTGCAATTATGCACTCTTGATACGACTGAGGGGCTTATACCCAGAATATATGCTTGGGACCGTTGAAAGTTACTAACAAATTATTTGTGATTAGTCGGTCAGTGTACAGCAGCTTTCCAGTAAGGTAAGCCTGCCTTGTACAGCCAAAACCTACATAGCATCCTTTACACAAATCGGCGTACACTATGTAGTTTCTAAAACACGGAAAAGCTACTGCGAGTTACTGCTTTATCAAATGCCCTGACCGGAGCCGGCGCCCATTGCAAAAAATCGTATCCAGTTCAAAACACTGCACAACTGCTATGCATTATTCTAGGTACAGATCCTAGCTTAATTAAATACTGACAACTTTTAATTTATCAAAACAAGAAAACATGCAGTCATATATATTTCAATTCAAATTACTATTAATACTCTTCAATTCAGCCTCAACATCAGTGAATTTCAAGCAATGATGCAAACATTATTCTATCGAATTCGTATTAGCTGTGGTATTCTGGACGACCTGAACCACAAATCAGTCCCCGACAGAGATGGAAAACAGTATCCACAGTACAGACCCTTGCTTCTACATATTGGAATCCGCCAATCAAAAAAAGAGCAAGGACCCGCCTTGACTATGTGATTTCCCGGTTTTCTCAAATGGCTGAATATTGAGGATTCCAAAACGAAAGAGTGATGTAAAAGTTCAGTAACTTCCGGCAGTTAATCCATCCAAAAATCTCCTTCTTGCAAGTTCCAATCCATTTGAGGATAAGTCAAACTTAATCCAAAGCAATAGTTAACTCGGTTAATTCCAAGAGCTGGTTCAAAAAGTAGTTGAGGATTAACAACGGACTAAACAGGGTTAAGCCTTAACTCCTTTCAGTTCTCCCCAACATTTCTTCGTTATCCCAACCCCGATTAATGATCCCCGTCTCCGGATTCAGCCAGGGGCAATTCGGGGGCCGATTCCAGCAAGCTCCAGATTCGGCTTTCAGCACGGGCAAACAGGGTAACCCCAGCCTGGTAGGCGGCCGGAATTGTGATATGGGAAACGGCAACACTGCCAGATCCGGTTGGACCGGAACCGGAACCGAAATTTCCGGGACTCCCGAAACCGGGAGCCGCCGCCGGAAAACCACCGGAACCGGAAACGACCGGATGATGCTGAGCAGAGCCGGATAGGGATTGACCCAGAGCGGCTGAGTACTGACGTACAACGTGCATCACTTGACCTGGAAAAGAAAGAAGAAAAATAAAATCCGGTAAAAAAAGGAATTTACAAAGTGAAAATAGGACAACAGTTTAACACACAAAAGACCATACAAAAAAAATCCATGACGGCTTAAAGGGACAGAATTAAAAATGTAATAAGTTACGGTTAAATTTAGAAAGATTAAAAATTAATCCGTTTAGAGACAGAAGCGATGTTTGTCTAAAAGGAAGGACTAACTATGTAGAATAAGCTAGCAAACAAGTATATACTCTTAATTTTAATGACATAAAGCATGATAGTTTAAAACGAATTCTTAATACTAAGCAAAATAATAATAACATCAAAACATGGACACCCTGCCTGAACAAGAGCCAAATCAACCGATATCTAAATGCTCCAACAAAAGAAATCTTAATATTTTGTATCCTTCCTAATCCTTTCCTTACCCATCACATTATGCTCAATCCAACCGGCATCCTTTAGGGCCAACTGGCGCAGTTTGGACCCACACTGCCAGTGAGTGAAAACGTCCCAGGCACGAATCAGCAAAATTGAGTCACTGCAGAGACATTCCTCCAGTAGCGGTTCGGCCAGAATCTCCAGCGGATTGGTCACATAGATACCTAAACAATCCAACAAAGATCAAGTAAAAGGACAAAAGCCAAGCTTGAACAAATTTGTTTTTAGGCTATATCTGGTGAAAAAAATGGCTAGGCAGCCAGCCATGGCAGCCATATATATACATCCCCTGTATACCCTAAATTCAGAGAAAACCTCAAAGGTGGCAGTAGGTTTCTGGGCTTATTCTAGGGATTTTTTTCTTGGGGGGGGCTATTTGGGGGAGCCCTGGGGGGGGGCGAAATTTTTCAAAATTTGTCTAAAAACATGCTAAAATTGCGCTATTTTTATAGCAATCGCCAAAAATAAACGGATTTAGTGCTTAAATAGGCAAAAATCGACTAAAAATCTCCGGCGAAGCCGGAAAATTTGGCCTTCTGAGCGATTTTTTCAGGGCAAAAGTTGGTACCAAAAGGGGTACCAATTTTTTTTTTGGGGGGGGGGGCGATTTTTGGGGGGAAGGGTGTGTATGGGGGGGCCGCCCCCCACTAGAATAAGCCCAGGGTTTAGAGTGAAAACCAATTTCAGTACTAACATCCGCATCCAGAAATAATCTAACCATTCAATTTCAATTTAAAAGGCCTCCTATGTCATAACTGAGTATATATCTACAAAAATATTATGCAAATGTACAAAATATGCAAGTAGTGCAATCAGGTGCTCAAAAATATGCAAATTAGCCAAGCCAAAACCAGTTAGGAAGGAAGGAAGCACCCAACTACCGTACCCCTCGCGCCGCCACCAAACGCCATCTGATGATGCCAGGCGTCAGGCAGCGGATTGTGAAGGGCTCCGCGCTGCAGGTTCAGCGTCAGCACAGGCACCGCACCGTTCTTCAGCCAGAACAGCAGCCAGGCCACCAGGTGAACGTGACGTCGGGGGTACATGGAAAAGAAGCGACCCCGAATGGAGCCCTGACTTAGCCGGTCTACAGCCTGAATCAGATCAGCATGATTGGTACCGGCTACAGATCTGAAAGGAAAAAACCAAAAAACACAAAATCTCTCCTGCTGTGTCGGGCTGAGGGCTAAGGCCCTGGGATCTGTTCAAGAAAGGGTAGGGTAGAGTTAACATTAACTTGATCGATTCGATCCAAGGGCCTTTTCGCGCGAGAGTTAAAACAGTAGAGTTAAAATTTTTAAACTGTCTTAACCCTCTAGTTTGGGATTTTGTTACTAGGGGGGGGGGGGGGGTGGGGGCGCCCCCCACGTTTTGGGTTCCACCTCCACTCGGTCCCCTCCAACTTTTTTTGGCTTCCCCCAACTCCGTCGCGTCGCCGGGAATTCTTGGTCAAAAGTCGCCTACTTCGCTGCCAAAACTAATTTTAGGCTTAGTTATAGCTGTATATGCGGGAACTTTATACTGCATTTTTAGCCAATTTTATTCCGTCCCCACTTATTTTTGCCTAGAAAAACCCCAGCTAGTCGAGCTAAAATGACCTGTTTAACACTTTTAACTATCACTAGAGAGAAACGAGTTAAGAGTCGATATTAACTCTACTTTACTTTACTCTACCCTTTGCTATCAGCTCTAATGGCTAATCCATCCCACTTTCAACAGATTTCCCCGCTATCCTTGCGTTCTGAAGCAAACACACTATACTAAGTTGTACTGTACTACCAAACTTTAATCACCAAAGTAGACTTGTAATTAATTGTCAAAGGAAATATCCATCCAATCAAAAAGCTTCAGTCTTTCTTACAACAAACTAGATCGCTTCAAAACAATATTTTTAACCAACCAATCCCCCACCTGGACAGCAAATATTCCGCCAGTGGAGCATCATCCCCGGCCCGCATGCGGGTCGGAACAGCCCGTCGGATCGCGTCTCGGTCCAGCGAAAGGCCAAAAGCTCGAAGGACATTGGCCACGGCCGTAGCGCCACAGGACGACGGACCCATGGCAGAGGCTTGCTTGGTTTCCGCTTCTGACAGACTCCATAGGAGATAGTCAAAGGTGGGCACCGAATCCTTCAACAGTTTCGTGTGGAAATCCTGCAAAGAAATGAAAGGAAAAACTATTGAACAGACTGAAAATGTACGGAAAAATGCCTCAAAAGAACACATCATAAACAAAGTGTATTTGATAATCAATCCACGGATGGTATGGGCACCTACCTGATAAATATATTTTCAGTTTTTTCGTACTGTTTGGAAAAATTAAACTCGCGAGTTTTTTTACAGAAAAGTTGCAAAAGTTTTAAACAGTCAACCGTAAAAATGAAAATTTTAAAAAATTTTCAAATCTTTATAAAAAAGTTTGGAAAATTCTCTGAAATGAAAAAAAAGAACTACTTTTTTCAAAAAGCAACATTGTAAGAAACGGCCATGTTTGTGACTTTGAAACTATGCATCAATGCATGGTAAACTGAAAAAACTTGAGTTGAAGCAAAGCCGTATCAGGGTACTGTTTAAATGCACACGGCTCACGGTTTTTTGTGGGCCCAAAATGTGCCAAAAATAGGTAGTTTAAAAATTTTCCTGAGTCGTCGCAAATGTTTACCTAAAACATCGTTTTTAAAGTAAAACTAGGAATGTTTCACAACTTTCTGGGCTACTCTATGCGAAATAAGCCAAAACACATACCAAAAAGTTACCCTCGGGACAGTGTCCCCCCTTCGACCCCTCCCCCGAGAAAATGCCTAAATTACCCTGTCTTTACGTACGTACATTTCCAATGAAAGTACTGCACACTGCAGAGGAAGGATCCTTTATGCTGGCTCGTATTTTCCAGGTCGGCATGAAAACATCCCGGTTGAGTTTGGCACCAAATGGACCTACAACATTGGAAGATACAAGATAATAGACGAAAGAAAGAAAGTTGTCACTACAGCACCACAGACCCGAAAAATTCGGGCCTGAGGTGGGGATCGAACCCACAACCTTCGGTTAACTAGACCGACGCTCTACCGATTGAGCCACCCAGGCACAATCGAACCAAGCTTACGTTTGAATTCGTTCCCAAACTGTAGTGACACGTTTTTGAATAGGCATACAGCCCTGCCAAAGACACACACCCCGCGAGACAAGGTCAAACTGACAGGTGGTGCACGATGGCTATAGAAGATACAAGATAATAGACGAAAGAAAGAAAGTTGTCACTATTTGTAGGCAATTGCTGTTTACTACTGCTATACTGGCTAGGAGCACTAAATACAAAAACCTGAAACTATTTTCTTCAACCAATACAAACATCTGAATATTATTTTCAAGTTTTCAACCGTTTCCGCTTCTCTTTCTTTCGTTCTTTTTTTTCAAAATTTCAAAATTTTTCATTTACGGTTATGCTTTTCATAAGTACTAACGTCCTACATTACAACCTTCTTCTTAAAGGGCTGGCTTTAATTTTGAAAAAAGCCAACAGGCTAGCTCCCGCCCTGAACAACAACGTCAAAAACAGGCTCTGAAATTATGACATTTCTGCGGAATGGGAAACCCAATAACATGCTAAAAAGTCAACACTAACTAATTAGATAGACAACAAAAATAATCTATACAGTTTAGCTCAAAATAAAGTTAATTTTCTGCGAAGAATTCGAATGAACTAGCGACACTTCGCTAAATTAAGAGAAGTTCACAAAAAATTTAGCGAACTTCGCGAAATAATGAGCTTTGTAGCAAATTTGAGGGGTTTTCTCCTTTAGCCATCAAAAACTCAAAAATATTTTAAATCTCGTTTAGACGGATGATTGCTGCCTCTGCGAAGTTCGTCAAAGCTTAGAGAAGTTCACATTATTTTCACGAGGTTCGAGAACATGTTAGGGAAGTTAGCGAACTTTTGAAAATTTCGCTAAAATCTTCGCGAATGTCGCTAAAATCTTTGCGTTATGCGAACTTCACTAAACGTTTAGTGAACTTCGCAGCGGCAGCAAAATCTGAAGTTAAAATAGATTTTAATTTTTTGTTAATTTTTAGTGGATATGGAGAAAAAAGCTCTCAAACTAGCTAGCTAAAGATCTCGCTAAGTTCTTGAAATTTAGTGAAATACTGCTAGATTCGCGAAGTTGGTGGAGTTTGCGAACTTCGCAAAACTTAACTTTGTTTTAAGCTACACAACTGTAAACATTATTTTATCAATAATGGTCTTATTATGTAGGGGCGCGATAGCGCCCCTACACAATATGGGTGTAAAGGCGTCTGCGCGGCCCCCTGGAGACCGTTTTGGCCTGGTGCCAGCTAATTAGAGGCCCGGGAGTGGTAAAAAGGTTACCATCGTAAACAACTCGAGTAGTACTACAAGTACCACCATACTTTTGGTTCGAATTCGAAACTTCGAATTTTTGCACTAGGCGATAGTTACCGTGCGTTTGTTTTTTTTTCTGAGTAAATAACGCTTATTGGAAATGCATTTTACGGCGAAGTGTTGGAACGATGTGGGCATTTTGGCACCATACTACTATTATATGTTGGTAGACAGGATCCCCCCCATGCTACCTTTTTTTGGTCATTTTGGCACCTGGCCAATTTTGGCTCTGTGCCAAGGTCCCAAAGTCGGACTTTCGCTATTTTTCGCAAATTTTGGTCACACTTTTCTAGAACTGGGTAGAAGCTGGAGAGGTCTAGTATCTTTTTTTGAAAATTACTAGTAGGGGTGCATAAAGTAACGAGGGGGATTTTTTAATTTTGCTCCCTAGCTTTCAGGAGATGGGCCCAAACTTCGCATTTTTTGGCCTGTTTGGGCGAAAAGTTTCTAAGTCCCACTTTTACTAGAAATGGCCTAAAAGTCACTAAAAATGGCGTTTTTTGGCCGTTTGGTGGTACCCATATACAGTAAATCGGGGTCGCGGAAAACGATGAGCATACTGCCGAGGTCGGTGGATGTGGCCCCTGACCCACAGCGCCCACCCACAGTGGGTCCGGTGTGGGTCAAAAAATGAAAGTCTTCAAAAGTGGTCAAGTTTGGTATCAAATGAAAGCCCTTGGCGAGGCGATCAACTTTTGTCATTATGCCACCCACAAAAAGTGGCCCCACCGACCTGTGGGTGGGTGCCCCACCCACTGTGGGTCCGGTGTGGGTCAAAAATGAAAGTCTTCAAAAGTGGTCAAGTTTGGTATCAAATGAAAGCCCTTGGCGAGGCGATCAACTTTTGTCATTATGCCACCCACAAAAAGTGGCCCCACCGACCTGTGGGTGGGTGCCCCACCCACTGTGGGTCCGGTGTGGGTCAAAAATGAAAGTCTTCAAAAGTGGTCAAGTTTGGTATCAAATTAAAGCGCTTGGCGAGGCGATCAACTTTTGTCATTATGCCACCCACAAAAATTGGCCCCACCGACCTGTGGGTGGGTGCCCCACCCACAGTGGGTCCGGTGTGGGTCAAAAATGAAAGTCTTCAAAAGTGGCCAAGTTTGGTGTCAAATGAAAGCCCTTGGCGAGGCGATCAACTTTTGTCATTATGCCACCCACAAAAAGTGGCCCCACCGACCTGCGGGTGGGTGACCCACCCACTGTGGGTCCGGTGTAGGTCAAAAATGAAAGTATTCAAAAGTGGTCAAGTTTGGTATCAAATGAAAGCCCTTGGCGAGGCGATCAACTTTTGTCATTATGCTACCCACAAAAAGTGGCCCACCGACCTGTGGGTGGGTGCCCCACCCACAGTGGATCCGGTGTGGGTCAAAATTAAAGTCTTCAAATGTGGTCATGTTTGGTATCAAATGAAAGCCCATTTGCTCACATTTGACCTGCCTATTGCATTGTTCAAGCCCTTATCTGCGTTAGCTCACTGCTGGAAAGGGAACCTTTAAAATGACAGAAGGACAAGTAATAAAAATGCTCCTCCGGAGCATGAAAAAAGTAATATGGGTGATGGTGAGGTTGCAAAATCAAGAGAGGACTAGTCTTAAAAATGCTTAATATGGGGCTAGGTTCAAAAATAGAAGAGGACTAGGTTGTGAGCGAATTAATATGGACACAGCTTCGCCGAACAACCCATATTCGCGGGATTTCACGTTTCGTCTTAGTTTAGAGCTATCAATGTCAGTCAATAAAAAATTTAAACGTTGAATACTCATTGAATATAGCTGTTTGCATGCACTGTTAGACTAGCTAGGAATATATACGTAAATTATCATAATTTTGTTGTGTTGAACTACGGCAAGCTCTACTACTAGGAGAGATCTAAGGCTATGCTAAAGCTATTGGTCCAAGTCAGGAGGAAATAGAAGATCGTCGGAGTCCTAAATTATTCTTGAATATAAATTTTCCGTATAAATGGATACGTAATTTGCGCAGGTTAGCATAAAGAATTTATCGAAGAAAACGTTTGCTAAAATAAAAGTTCGAACAAAGCTCGAACACATACCGTAGCTGTAGATTATTTATGAACAATAAACTAAATGTATCGTGGATATGCATAATAATTTACATTTACAAACCGCGAATATGGGTTGTTCGGCGAAGCTGTGCCCATATTAATTCGCTCACAACCTAGTCCTCTTCTATTTTTGAACCTAGCCCCATATTAAGCATTTTTAAGACTAGTCCTCTCTTGATTTTGCAACCTCACCATCACCCATATTACTTTTTTCATGCTCCGGAGGAGCATTTTTATTACTTGTGACAATATGAGAAAGAAAATAACAAAGTTGTTACCTGCAATATTAACGAATACTCTCTGTTGTTGGTTGGCTCCATAGAGCCTATTAATTGGATGTTGATCGTAATGTCTGAAAAAATAACAAATTAAGCACTAATGAGAAAGTTCTATAAAAGATTAACAGGACTTGTAATAATAAACACAAAAATGAATTATTTCAGGGAAATAAAGCTCAGGTTTGGTATTGCCTGCATGGGGTGGACTGGGGATTTTTTACTGGGGGGGGGGGTTGGGGGCGCCCCCACCTCCTAAGGTGCCTAGAAATTGAAAAATTTAAGATTTTTGGTCAAACTTTGGAAAATTTTTCCGGCGTCGCCGGAAATGTTTGGCCAAAAATCGTCTATTTTGGTGCCAAAACTTAATTTTAGAGCACGCTTATGTTTAGTTATAGTAGTATATGTGGGAAACATGCTATTTATACTGTATTTTTAGCACATTTTATCCCCCCTCTCTGGCATTTTTTTAGGGTTTTGAAAGTGGGGGGGGGGCTTCGCCCCCCCCCTAGGGAGGGGGAAGTGGGGGGGCTTCCGAAAAGTGGGGGGGGGCGAGCCAAAAGTAAAATATACCGAAATTTTTAGCGAAAAATTAGCACTTTTAAGGTAAAAACGCAAAAAATCGCTGTTTTTAAGCTTAAAATGAGCTTATAAGTCCATAAATTAGCTAAAAATTGAGAAAATTTTTGAAAATTTGACCTCAAAAACCTAATTTTTTGACACTTTTGGGCGACCCCCAAAAAAGTTGGTGGGGGCTTGCCGAAAAGTGGGGGGGGGGGCTCCGAAAAGTGGAGGGGGAACCGAAAAGTGGGGGGGGCCCCCCCCCCCCCCCCCCAAAAAAAATGCCAGCCTCTTTTGGACCTCCACCCCTCCCCCACTTATTTTTTGCCTAGAAAAACTCCAGGTGGACCTACAGAAAACCGCATTTTTCGGTGCTCCCGAACTTAGCGGCACCTCTCCCCCAAATGTCCTCCCTCCAGAAACTACTTGGACCTATTTAGAAACAACTCAAAAATTATTGTATAACGCAAAGAAGCTAACCGTAGCGAGCCCAAGGCCCAGTTCCAATCATGCTGAAAACTGGTAGCAGCAGCAGCAGCAGTCTCAGCACGACCAGTGCTGGAAGCAGAAGAAGTAGGGATCCAACCACTGCCATGATCTGCGACGGCAGCGAAAACAGAATCGGGCCGACAGCTTCGTCGGCGTCGCCTGGAGGAGGGCGAGAGCTCCTCCTCAGAGGAGTAATGGGGTGAGGGAGATCCAGAGGAGGATTGCGCATGCGCAGATGGAGCAGTTCCCTCGAAGGCTGGGCGCGCAGACAGCGAGGCAGGGCTGAGTGGTGGCGGCAGCTGTAGCAGAAGAGCACCAGCGCACGCCTCACAGTCAACCACGCAGGTGGGCTGGAGGGCCAGTAGGCCGTCCGGCTCATCACCGTACAGGTAGTCTCCGGGGACCAGCAAGCCCAAACCTTCGTCTTCGTTTGGGTTGCTAGGAGGTGGGTGATGGAGGGCCGGGTCCAGGGAGCCAGTGGGGGGCCGGCCGCGCGGTGAATGGCTGGACGGCTGACCAGGGCCGGACAAGGGGACCAGGCGGCAGCGTTGACACAGGGGGGCGGTGGACGGGCCGGCCAGATGGATACAGTCGCACTCTTGAAGCAGACCTAGAACAAAAAAGCAGGCACGAAAGAGTAGTCATATATACATTTTAACCATTTTCGTCCTAAATTTTCAAAACATATTCCGCCTTCACCAGCTTTATAACAAAATCTTTGCTACGTATGTTAGCTTGACAAAAACCTAAAATTTGCCATTTGTTAGCGATTTTTGGAAGTTTTTAGACACAAAACACAAACATTCTACAAAAAATTTCCAAAAAATGCTATGTAACCCCCATAAAAATCGCCCAAAAACAAGCTAACAAGCATTTTCATTTTTCAAACTTCACCAGTATATAATCTTCTCTTACCTACCTTTACCAGAATCACCAACAGCCATGACCCCGATCCGCTGACGCGAATTCTGGGTCGAACAGGCCTGCTGACCGAGGCTTCCTGAAGGCTCGCCCCCAAGGGGAGGCTCACAGTCCATCATCAGTCCACCGCCCAGTAGCGATGAATACTCTTCCTCTTCCGAGCGAAGACTCAGTTCGTCACCACCACCATAGCTGCTGGGAGGGGAACTGGAATCGCCCCCCTCAACGGGGCCCGCGACACCGCCATCCACCAAATCAAACTCCAAAAAGTCGTCAGAACAGTCAACAGCTGCAGGCTGATCGGGGGAATTCTCATCAGCAGCAGATGACGAAGCGTGGACAGTCACTTCAGAGCCCTTGTCGTTCATTGGCGACGAAGTTTCAGCAATGGAACCAGTATATAGCTGAGATGGTTGGCTGAGACGACACGACAGCAATCGAGGATATGCTTTGGCTCCTGTTGACAAAGTTTGTATAAAAACTACTAAACAAATCGCTGTTTTTAAGCTTAAAATTAACTTAAGTCCATAAATTAGCTAAAAATTCAGAAAATGTTTGAAAATTTGACCTCAGAAACTTAATTTTTCGGCATTTTTGGGCGCCCCCAAAAAAGTGGGGAGGGCTTGCCAGGGGCGCACCAAAGATTTTAAAAAGGGAGGGGTCGAACCAGAAAATTTTCCTATTTTTCAGTTTTATGCATTGGAAATAGCTTAGTTTTTGTGTTCTCCCCAAAACTTCCGGGGGGTAAACCGGATTAAAAGGGAGGGGTCGGAACCCCCAAAACCCCTCCCCTGGGTGCGCCCATGGGGCTTGCCGAAAAGTGGGGGGGCCCCACCCCTCACTAAAAAAATTGCAGTTGGGGGAGGGGGTCACCAGAGGGCCCCCCAAAAAAGTTGGGGTGGGGGAGCCCCCCCCCAAATCTCCGTTACACATATGTTTGGCCTTCTCGTGGGGGGGGGGTTCCATAGGCATAGGTGTAGCAGGCTAGCCGTTTACCCCCTGTGAGACCCCCCCACGGAGAGGCCAAACCCCCACCCCCCCATACCCGACCTCGACTACTCCTTTCCCCAAGCCGAGCTCAGACCCCCCCTCCCCCCCCCTAAAATGGGGTCCACACAAGAGAAAAAATGCTAAATTTTTGCAAAATTTTTTGCAATTTTTCAACATTTTCTGAAAAAATTGTCTAGAAACAGTTAAAAACGCAAAAAATAGGTTTTAAAACGCAATACGAGTGGTTTTTTATTAGATTTATGTCGAAAATAGTCGATTTTATGTCAAAAAAGGGTCATTTTTAGCTGAAAAAAATTGCGTACAGTTTTTTTGAAAATTTCCGATTTTTGAGACACCCAAGCCAGATTTGGACTTTTTACTCCCCCCCCCCCAAACCATAGGTGTACCTTGAGAAAAAGTTGGGGGAGGGGGTAGCCGAAATTAGGGTGGGTGGGGTCCATAGGTGTAACGGGGATTTGGGGTGGGGGCCCCCTTTTTAGACCCCCCAAACCCCCCCACGACCTCCCCCAAAAAAATTTTTTCAATTTTTATATCAAAAATCGCATTTTCAGCCATAGCAATGCCGAAAAACATGAAATCATTAAGTAATTTTGACATTAGACAGTGTTTTTAAACTCGAAAACTTGATTGCCAACATGTTTCTGAGCCCAGAATAAGGTCAATATTGAGTTTAGAAGCCCATAAAACCGTTATAAACGTGTATTTCTCGCGATAATAAACACGTTAAGCCAATAATTTGGACTTTTTTGAAAAATTTTGCAAAATTTACCCTAAAAATGCCCAAATTTTGGCCAATTTTCGCGCCTTAGGCGCGACTACCCCCCCCCCCTCCCGGGGCCGGGGGCCCCCAAAAATTTCTGTGGGGGGGTTGGAAAAATGGCTGGGAAAATGTTACCCCCCCCCAATTACACCTATGGTGGGGTCAGCCGTTTTGAGGTGGGGTGGGGTCCGGAAAAATGAAATTTGGTGAAATTTTGGAAATGAAAAATGAAACGAAACTGTCGTCACCAAAGGTGGCTTGGCAGGTATAGACATTAAGGACATATATTGTAAATATTTTGTTTGTTTTTCGAATTGGGGGGGGGGAATAAAAAAATTTTTTTGTCAAAAATTTAGAAAAAATTCGCAAATTCGCTAAAAAAGCGTTATTTCCAACTAAAAATCAACAATACTTCTTCATCTTTGCTCATTTATTCGAACAAACTTGGATTTTTTGCAAAAATTTCGATTTTTCCAAAAAATTTCGATTTTTTACTAATTCTGTGGCAAAATTTTCAAAATTTTGTGGGCGGGGTCTGGCAAATTTTGGTGGGTGGGGTCTGGGATTTGGCCATTTGGGGGTGGGGTCTGCCACCAAAATTTCGAGGGTGGGGTCGGGACTTCTCCATTTGGGGGGAGGGCCCCCCACCCCCCCCCCCCCAGGTCACACGAAGCCCATTTCTAGAAAACAATTATTTTTTCTGATTGTTTTCTAATTTTTTCTAATTGTTTTCTAATCTAGAAAACAATGAGAAAGTTTGAAATTTTGTTTTCTAATTATTTTCTAATTGTTTTCTGTTGTAGAAAACAATTAGAAAATAAATAGTATATATATATATATATTTTTCTGATTGTTTTCTAAAGGCTGCAAAAAGACGAAATAACGTTAGTTTTATGGATTTTTCAACTAAAGCGCAACTACATAAGTCGAGTCTAAAAATTGTATATATATAAGAATTCACTGATGACGGCTTTTCAAAAATTGCCATATGTTTATGTGTCATTAATTTTGACCGAGCCAAATGTCATGAACCTTTTTGGAGTTTTCATGTGCCATTGAAAATGCAGCATCAAACGGACAGGTTTCATAACGTTTAACTTATAAACATAGGGCAATTTTTGAAAAATGTTAAAAACGATGTAACTTGATAAAACTTGTTACGTAGTCTATCGTGTAGAGAATGGTTTTTACGTTCAATTGGCTGTTAAAATCCCCAATTGGACCTGTCATGGGTCCTCCAATACCGAAATGGCACTTTCAGGATTTTTTGCCCCTAGCTAGCAAAGGAAGCAAAATAATCCAAATCTGACACACCATAGGATGATGCAGCGTCATCGATAGTATATACCGTGCTATATATACGTATAGTGTCGAACTGTTTCCCTTTTTGGTTGTTAAAAAATTTTCAAAAAATTGGGTGGGTTTTCCCCCCATGGCTTTACCTAGATAGACAATTTTTGACCAAAATCTTCCGGCGCAGCCTGAAAAAATTGTGACCAAAATTCCTTAAAATCTGGCATTTTCTGGGCACCTTATAGTGAGTGGGGACATAGTTTCACCAGGGGTGGGGGTTGGGGGGGATTTTTGGACGATCCTTCTCCCACTTTTGGTTACCCCCCGACCCCCCAAGCACTTTTTGGGGCCAAAAAGTTGGCGAAATTTTGCTAAAAAATGGTCATTTTTTGAAAAAGTTTTCTCAAATTTTGGCTTAAAATCAAAGGTGTACCTTGAGAAAACGTTGGGGAAGTGGGTAGCCGAAATTAGGGTGGGTGGGGTCAGCCGTTTTGAGGTGGGGTGGGGTCCGGAAAAATCGAATTTGGGGGGGTAAAAAATTTTTTGGTCAAAAATTTAGAAAAAATTCGCTAATTTGCTAAAAAAGCGTTATTTCCAACTAACAATCAACAATATTTCTTCATTTTTGCTCATTTGTTAGAAAAAACTTGGATTTTTTGCAAAAATTTCGAATTTTTACTAATTTTGAGGTAAAATTTTCAAAATTTTGAGGGTGGGGTCTGGCAAATTTGGGTGGGTGGCATAGGTGTAACGGGGCTTTGGGTTGGGGGGGCCCCTCCCCCGGAATTTTGGGGGGGGGCCCCCTTTTTAGACCTCCCCAAACCCCCCCCCCACGACCCCCCCCAAACCTCCCCCCAAAAATTTTTTCTATTTTTATGCCAAAAATCGCATTTTCAGCCATTGCTAATACCGAAAAACATGAAATCATTAAGTAATTTTAACATTAGACAGTGTTTTTAAACTCGAAAACTTGATTGCCAACATGTTTCTGAGTCCAGAATAAGGTCCACCATTATATATAATATATACGTGTTTCGCACTAAAAAATGGGTGCCACTTACCCTATCTGGTGTATAGCCATGGGGTGAAAAAAAACCCACCCCCTTTTTGGGGGGAAAAAACCCACCCGCCTCCTGGGTCACGGGTTGGAGCTAGGAGCTCCAAAACATACCAGCAGAAAGCGCGACTCTTTCTAACCTATGTGTGCAAAGATCAGGTCATTTGGTTCACTCTTGCTCATTTTATGACATTTTGAAAATGATACCTACTTTTTGGTCCAACCTTCCAAAAATTTGGCAAAAGTTTGGACCGATGTAACTTTTGACAGGGTTGGGCTAGAAAAGTTTTGCAAATATCTGCAATGATGGCAAGTCTTCCTCTTTGCACACAGCAAAAATTAGACCGATCCGATGCACCGTTAGACTGGCACATTGCCAAACGTGGCGGGGAAAAAACCCACTTTGGGGGGAAAAACCCACCCAAATTTTGAAAAATTTTTTACCAGCTCAACTGGGAAACAATTCGGGACTGTAGTACGATATTATCGAGGACGCTGCGTCACCCTATGCTGTCAGATTTGGACAATTTTGAATACTTCGGTAGCTAGAGGCATAAAACCCTAAAGGTGCAATTTCGCTGCTGGATGACACAGCAGAGGTCTAGGTCTAATTGTGACTTTTAATAGCCAATTGTACGTAAAAAACCATTCTCTACACGTTAGAATAATAAGTTTTATCAAATTACATCGTTTTTAGCATTTTTCAAAAATTGCCCTATGTTTATGTGTTAAACTTTATGAAACCTGACCATTTGATGCTGCATTTTCAATGGCACATGAGCATAGATGTGTTAGGGGGGGACCCCCCCCCACCAAAATGACAAATTTTGGCGACCCCCCCCCCAGATTTTCAGATTTTTGGTACCCCCCCATTTTGCCAAAAAAGTGGTCAAAAGAGGTTGGGGTTCCGTCCCAGATTTTTTGCCCAGGCACACCTATGCACATGAGATCTCAAAAAAGCTACCTAGGTCGGGTTTTTTGACTCATACTAACTAAAAAAGAGTTGAATTTTACACAGGAAGTGTCAGAATCGCGCTACGACAATTTTTAGGACCTGTGAGGGGTGGGTTTATTTTCCCCCCATTTGGGTTTTTCCCCCCATTGGGTTTTTTCCCCCGCTACTTTTTGCATTATACCGGCCTAACGGTACAACCTAGAGAAGTGCAAATGGGCTTAAAAGAAAGTTCTAAGTACGCCAAGTACGATGGTATATAGAGTTCTCAGCTATATAGCCCTTATAACAAAAAAAGTTCCAGCCAAAATCCGAAAAAGTGGGTTTTTCCCCCCATGGCTATACTTTGACCACCTTCTGCATCATTTGGGTGCACGAACACGCACTGCGCCTTAAATATTATTGTAATTTCAACGAATGTTCTGTAAAAATTCCACGAAGGTCACGAAATAGAAAAATTTCTCAGCTCCCCAGACCCCCCGCAAAAATTTTGCATTCCCCCTCCCCGAAATTTTTGTCTGGCTACGCTAGTGACAGTTGGTGAGAAAGTTCAAGCAGTCTAGTGCTTTTTGAGATATTTTCGTTCAAAAGTAGCGCCGCAGGCGAAAATTTTTCGAAATATTTATTCACGCTACTACTACTCATTTAAAATTATTCTTTAGTCTCTGATTTCGGGGGGGGGGCATGCCCCCTCGCAACCCCCCCCCCTGGCTACGCGCCTACCTGTCGCAATCTTCGCGAAAAGTTATATACAATTATGTATAAGTTTTTAAAGAGCTATATATATATATAACTAAGCTAAAACGTGCTCGCAGTCAGTTTTAGCGCCAAATTAGACGATTATGGAACAAAAACTTCCGATGAAGCAGAAAAATTTAAAACTTTTAAACCCAAAATTCTTAAAAATTTATATATATACTATTTCCGAGCATCTTAATATGAGTGGGGAGAAACCCATGGAGACTAATGGGACGAGTTGGGGGCAGCCCGCCAAAACAAGGTTTTGGATATTGACATCCGCAGGACGAATAAGGAAATCAAATAGGAAAACACCAGAAAATTAATTTGGTGGTGTAAGCTTTTCATTTGGAAACCATTAGAAATAATTTAGAAAATATTAGAAATAAATTAGAAAATAATATAAATCAATTAGAAATATTATCACTTTTGCAAGAAAACAATTAGAAATAAATAAGAAAACAATGAGAAATTAATTAGAAATTAATTAGAAAACAATTAGAAAGTGGACACTGGCTTTGCAGAAAACAATTAGAAAAAATATAGAAAACAATTAGAAAATAATTAGAAATTAATTGGAAAACAATCAGGAAACATTACAGAAATAAATAAGAAAATAATGAGAAAACAATTGACATATTTTTCTAATTGTTGTCTAGAAATGGGCTTCGTGTGGCCTCCCATAGGTGTAACGGAGATTTGGGGTGGGGGGCTCCCCCAACTTTTTTTGGGGGCCCCCACACGAAGCCCATTTCTAGAAAACAATTTTATTTTTTTCTAATTGTTTTCTACAGTTATATATAGAATTTTTCTAATTGATTTCTAATTATTTTCCAATTGTTTTCCAAATTAGAAAACAATTAGGAAGTATTCGAAATTTTTTTCTAATTGTTTTCTAATTATTTTCAAATTAGAAAACAAGTAGGATTATTATTCTGAATTTTTGGTAGTTGGGGGAGGGTAAGTCTAAAAATCTGGGGGGGCGGCATAGTTTCCCTGGAAATTTTGGTTGGGGGGGGGCAAACTTCGAAAATTTGGTGGTCGACCCCCGAAATGTGATGGGGAGTACCCCCCCCCGAACCCCCCCCCCCCCAAATTCGGACCTCAGAAAATTCAAATAATGGCCTAAAAACGCAAAATTTTCTGTATTGTAACGCTTTTTTTGTCAAAACAAGGCTTGTTTTTATCGTTTTAGGCGTTTTTACACCGTTTTAAACCGATTTTAAGCCAAAATTTGAGAAAAAATTTTCGAAAAATGACCATTTTTTAGCAAAATTTAGCTAGCTTTTTGGCCCCAAAAAGTGCTGGGGGGGGGTTCGGAGGGGGGGGTAACCAAAAGTGGGGGGAGGGATAGTCAAAAAATCTGGGGGGGGGGGGTAAAGTTGGTCGAAAATTTTGGGGGGAAGGATACCGCCCCAACCCCCCCCCCCTAGGCAAACTATGGGGGGCGGGGTAAAGTTGGTCTAAAATCCTCCCAACCCCCCCCCCAAGGAAACTATGGGCATAGGTTTACACCACCTGTTTGGATTGGGGGGAGTAGAAGGTCCAAATTTGGCTCGGGGGGACCCCACCAAAATCCGAAATTTGGGGGGGACCCCCCTAAACTGCACCCAAGGTTTTTTAGCTAAAAATGCTCCTTTTTCGATGTACAGTACATTAAACGTACTCAAAAGCGTCTGTTCACAGTTTTTGTATGCGAAAATAGGGCTTGAAAATTGACAAATTTATACTAAAATATGCCTAAATTAGCCCAGATTGTGGTTTATAATTGCGTATATCACCTTTTAATTGCTATATAAAACCATCTTGAGCTATTTACAGGTGATAGCCATTTTATCGAATTTTTTTCAAAAATTTTCAGAAATTGCAAAAAAAAATTCAAAAATTTTACATTTTTACTTGGTTTGGACCCAATTAGCTGACGTCCTTTCTGTTGTAATGTTGGAGGTAAGGTCGATACTATATCTGGCCTTGCAGGTGACTTCAATGACAGTTCCAGCGGTTTGTCTCGCAGTATTCGACGCCTATAGTCTGCCTGCTTAAACAGTTTACTCTTGATATCTGACGGTAGCTTCGACTGAAGGACATTGCTGGCTTCCTTCTCCAACACCCTTGTATGTTCGTCAAAGTAGTCAGGCTTTACTAGTATTGAGTATTCCATTACCGTATGAGATTCCCAAGCAGTCCACTCACTACTCCAATAATAGGTCCGAGAAGAGCTGGTAAAAATCCACCGTGTTGCACTATGAGCTTCTTCTTTTTCTTAAAACTGATACGTTTCTTCCGTAGTGTTCTTAGGGCGTGCTTATAGCGTGCCAATTTATCTTTATCCTTTTTGGATATTGCAACGTTTCCGGAAAGCACGTTTTCTGCACAATCGCAAATACTTTTTATAAGATCAGGACTCCCGTGCAAGACAATACCGTCTCTCTGTCATTAGGTCATCTAGGATCAATAGTTTAGTTTCCTTTGTTTTCAACGTGTCCAGCTCAGGCAATCCTTGGACAAACTCAACTTGGGGTAAGCTTTCATATGCATCTTGCCACTCAGTGTAGCACCATATGATCTTATCTGGAGGTTCTGATATCATCTCTGATGCATGATTTACCAGTCGAGATACAAATGTAGTCTTGCCTGCCTTAGTAGGAGCCGCTACAATACATGTAAACGGGTGTTGAAACTTTGGCGTCTTAACTCTCTCCATCTATCTACCTGCTTATATAAGTATTTATTATTCAGTATTTATCAGTATTTATTGACAATACCACGCATCAATCATCACATAGCATAGAGTTTATTATTTCGTCAGTGTCAATAATTTCTTCTTGTATTTCTTCACACATTTCTTCTTCTTTTGGCATTTCTTTTGTTGCTTCTTCAGACTTTTCGTATTGTAGTCTTGTGGCTTCTTGTCTTCTGATAGGCTTGTGAAATCGCCTTGGCTGAAAGCTTCCTCTTCTTTGCTGAAATCTTCCTGTTCCGAGGCAAAGCATCATATCAACTTGCAAAATTCGCCGCCATCCAATACCAGGAATCGAAATGATGATCTTCTGTTTTGGCCACCTTCTGCATTTGCGCCTGTGATAATGGCTGAGCCGAATGAGTTGTTTAAGCGCAGTATACATGATGTAGGTTGGTAGATAGGGATGGTATACAGGTGGTACACAGGGATCCTTCTTATTGACTGTAGAGGTCGTAGATTTGATCTGCTGTGACACTGACAGGTCCAATAAATCCACTAAGTATACGCTTATCCTGATCCAGACATAGTATGGTTTCATCAAATAAGGACTGATAAGTGCATGGAATTGCTGCCTGAATATAATTTCGGCATTGGAAATTGAGGCATTGGTAAATGAACTGACGGATCTCATGGAATTTGCTGATGGAAATCATATGTTCATTCCACCCATTGTGAATAAATATCATGTTCTCCGTGGACAGTGACTGGTTTAGAGTGGGCAGTTTACACTGGGTATGCTGTGATGATAAAATCACTAATACAATCGTAGACAACAAAAACTTTATAAGAAGGCATGTCATTATAAACGGAGCTTTTTTGACCAATTGGTGCTTGAAATTTTTTAAACAGGTGTTAACTACCGGTTTACTGTCCAGTACCAAACCGGCACTTAAATGGCGAAACGATGCAGGTTCTAGCCTAGCCTAACCTAGGGTGCAACTGATCAAGAAAAGAGAAATTCCCTAAGTAAACCTTCCCTAATAAATAGCAACAGAAGTCATGATTTAATTGATGAACTTACAGATGTTTATTGGAGGCAAATAATGGCAAAGATGGATAATAACAATATATGGCCCAATGGCCCGACTGTATCATAAGAGAACAATAATCAGACATATTACATAAGCAATTAAGCTACCTTATATAAGCTAGATGGTTGCTGTTTCGATCTGTTACATTGATCATTCACGAAAGATAAATAAAGTAATTTAGGGTGGATTAACAGTCAGTAAAGTCGGTTTTTAACATCATCCCCCTGGAAATAATTTTAGCGCCTGATAAAATTCCAAGATAACGAGAATGCTACCGTAATTCAAGGAAAGAATAAAAAGTAAATAAAGTCCCATTTCCAACTCCGTATGAGCGGACCTAAACCGTGCAACACCGTGCGGTGCGCCATTCAGATGCCCACATAAGAGTGAAAGAAAGAACTTCAAAGAAAGAAAGATTTGGTAGCTATTGGTAGTCAAATACAAGTAACCTCGAAACGTAGGGGTAGATGTTTCACATTGAACGTAAACTTGATAACAATATTAGACTAACTGTAAATCCAATTTGGAAAAACAAGAAACGTAAGTTCACTAAGAAGAAAAATCCCACAATAGAAAACAAGTACCCTAAAGACCACTATTAAATAAATCCACACAAACACACAAAACCACTTCACACACAAAACAATCACACTTACAAGTATTTATATAGGATCCTAACAATACAAAATTCACTGCTTTACAAGATTAAGATACGACAATTATCCTATACACTGTCAAAAATACAAAGTTACCTATACAACGATTTCAATACATCTTATCTTTACAACAATGAAAAAGAAGACAAATATAGGTTGACAATGGATCTTATTACATGGCATTAAACAGTACATCTTATAAGATAAATATAGCTTTAAGCTAACAGTGCAAAATCAAAAACAATTACAGATAAGCTACAAACTCACAAATTCAATCAGGTATAAAGAGTAGAACAGAAACTACCGTGT
>JASAND010019502.1:0-19427 GCA_030248195.1 Trissonchulus latispiculum | reverse complement strand
TATTACTTCGTTCAGTTACGTATTGCTACAGGGGTAGGAGTTGTAAGGAAACAATGGTAATCTGTAGAGAAGGACTGGAGTGTGGATATATTTGTTGTGAACGGATAATAAATGTTTGGAGAACTACTTATAGGGGGCGGTATATATATATATCAAAGTTAGCTCGATTGAATTAGCTTAGTTTGGTCAAAGTTTACGTCGAACGGATTTTGCACAGAGAATCTAAGAGAACTGGGAACGATGTTTTAAGCTGAGCTAGCTATAACGACTAATTTAGATAGATAGCTTAGCTGTATATCACATGGTAAGCATCAAAATTGTATATATTTATTATGGTAATGATGGCTGTGTGATATAATATTTCTTGATAACTGATTACTTAATTACTTAGTAGGGCCTGAAAACTGTAGAACTTTAACTATCTACCACAATAATGTTACTTTATTTGTATGTACGTATCTTGTATGTGTACTTATTTTATATATATGACGCAAAATATATATATTCCATTTAATGACATTCCCGGTAGGTTTTTGTTCTTCGTAAGCAACTATGTTGTGTTTTTGCAGTTAGTTAATTGTGGAATGGGTTATATTGTCTTGTACTCTTGTCCATTTACTTCCCCAATTAATCGAACACTAAAGCTAGGTTGGTATAATAGAGGTGGTGGCGCTAGGCAAGCTAGTCAGTGCCAGTAGGCAAACAGTAAAGTGCCGATAGGCAATCCCAGGGTGGCGGTAGGCAAACTAAGCTGAAAAGGGATAACTTTTAGTGATGACGGTTAACAAATTTAAAATAATGTTAATTTAACTTGCAATTAACAATAACACATGTCGCCCCCAATGCAAAGGTGTCTCAGATGTACTGATCCAAGGTGTGTCCTGGTCTAGGAGAATTAGCCCACTCCAAAAATGCTTATTGCTAATGTGTGCTAATTTTTCGCTTCGTTTTAAGTTGCTGTCTTGTAGTTATACACTTTTTATCCGTCCCAGAATTGATTCACTTATGGGCTTCTAATATATATATATATATATATATATATATATATATATATATATATATATATATATATATATATATATATATATATATAATATATGTAGTGGGTGCAGTAAAGTTTTGAAATTAATCATGTATATTTGATTAAAATTTGTCGAAAACTTTATAGACTGTTACCGACTACCAATCGTTTATCTAAATGTTCGAATTGAACTATGCTTTAATTATTAAAAATCGAACTCTAGCTGGAGTCTAGCTGCTTTGATTAGCGGGAAGGGAGGGGCAAGGATTAATTATTGGGTTTTACCCTTACCATGTATATGCCTATGTTTATCGTTAAGATTCTAAAGTCTGACCAAAAAATGTAGAAAGCGAAATTGTTTGCTTTATATCTCGTAAACGCTTCAAGATAACTGCCATAAATTATATATTTTCTGAACCGGAATGATGAGATCTTTCTTCTCGTGAAAAAAATTTTTTGAAATTTCCCGTGCGATTTCAAAGGGTGCCGCTTTTATATGTCCAGAAGGATTGGTAAATGCTACACCCACGATTTTTTCAGGAAAATTTTCCCCTTGCCCGAATGTCCTACACACCAAATTTCAGCTTTGTTGGTTGAAAATTGCGTGAGTTATTCCATTTTTTAGATTTTCAAAATCCTTTGATCTTTGCCGCTTTTTCGACTTTGACTGGTTGTTACTCGCCACTCGCTCAACGAAAAAAAATTTTTGATTGGATTTTCAGGACCGCCTGGGTGTCTGTCCGCTTTCATCTGATATACGTGGTATTTCAAAATTTGAAAGTCGATTTTTTCGAAAAATACCACTTTTTGACCCAAAATTTCGGCAAAGCGAATCCAGCAAAAGTGAATAAAAATAACATAATCGTAAAGTTCATTATGAGCTGAATCCAACGATATAAAGTTTTCGTGGCTACGACATATATTGCGCCAGCAATGAATTTTTAAACATTTTCCTTATTTCAGCTGGTTTTTGCTAGTTTACGCTGGTTCAGGTAAATCTAGGCGGCAACATCAAAGGAAGCCAAAAACCAGCTTGAAATAAGGGAAATGTTTAAAAATTCATTGCTGGCGCAATATAAGTCGTAGCCACGAAAACTTTATATCGTTGGATTCAGCTCATAATGAACTTTATGATTATGTTATTTTTATTCACTTTTGGTGGATTCGCTTTGCCGGAATTTTGGGTCAAAAAGTGGTATTTTTCGAAAAATCGACTTTCAAATTTTGAAATACCACGTATATCAGATGAAAGCGGACACCCAGGCGGTCCTGAAAATCCAATCAAAAAATTTTTTTCGTTGAGCGAGTGGCGAGTAACAACCAGTCAAAGTCGAAAAAGCGGCAAAGATCAAAGGATTTTGAAAATCTAAAAAATGGAATAACTCACGCAATTTTCAACCAACAAAGCTGAAATTTGGTGTGTAGGACATTCGGGCAAGGGGAAAATTTTCCTGAAAAAATCGTGGGTGTAGCATTTACCAATCCTTCTGGACATATAAAAGCGGCACCCTTTGAAATCGCACGGGAAATTTCAAAAAAAATTTTTCACGAGGAGAAAGATCTCATCATTCCGGTTCAGAAAATGTATAATTTATGGCAGTTATCTTGAAGCGTTTACGAGATATAAAGCAAACAATTTCGCTTTCTACATTTTTTGGTCAGACTTTAGGACTATTTACGTAACTGAAGGGTAAACTGCTCTGCTCATGCTTTCGCTTTGCTTGTCGTTATAGCTTTCACTTATGCCAATTGTTGTGAGCCACTTCTCCCTTTGCTTTTCATTTATGCTGTTTTCGATTTTTATTTTGTGTCGTGTCTTTTCTGTAATGGCAGATTATTCCTCTTTGTAGCTAATTAATTTGTCTCTAGTTCGTATGATTGATGTCTGTCTGGTAGGGTGGCAGGCAAATAGATAAACTTATTCTGCTGTTCTTTTCAAGCTGTAGTCTCTAGTTGTTTTAAGCTTTTCTATGGGTTTTGCAGTAGTATTGTTTTTAGGTAATCTTAGTGTTGTGATCCGATGACCCGGTATGTGTAAAATAAATAATCGAGAAATGTATACTGTATACTTTGTTATTTTTGTTTACGTTTACTTACGGTAGTAATGTACTCCGCTTAGGCAAAGCGAAGCAAACTTTTTCCAGTGTGGGGACCACATCTGACAACGTTCCTGTTCTCTCGATTTTTCTAACTTATTGGTGTGCATTCTTTTATATACCCTATTTTAGCCCTTTTGCATTTTGTAGCTGGTTTCAATTTTTCTTTCGTTGCATTTTTGATTCTTTAGTCTGTTTGTTTTTACTGTTTAGTGTTTACACAGCTAAAACAAGACATATCTTATTATATAGCTTTGTGATTTTGTGTATTTCATTCTGCTGTTGTGAAAGTTTTGCTTTTCAGATTTCTTTCGCTATTGTGTAGCAGTAGCTAAGCTTTGCTTTTTGCTTTGTTTTGTTGGATAGTCTTCAATTTTTAACTGTCTGTCTATGTATTGCTTTGAGGAGCTTTGCTGATTTCCTACTTGATTGAACAGATTTTTTCTCAAGTGTACTCTACTGTATGTATGTTCGTTTGTGTATAAGTTCATACAGATAATCTAGGTTTGTGTTTTTTTAGGGATTTTATTGTAGATCCGTTATCGTCTAACCACTTTACTAATGTTTCTAGATTAAAATGTAGAGTATGTGTAAAGAAGTGTTTATGTATGTGACTGATTTTTTATTTGTTGTTTGTTAACTGTGCTATCCACGTTGCAAGCAGTGGTTTTCTGTGTCTAGTATTTCTTGATATAAAATAAAAATAAATTGTTCCATCATGGTGTTCAGGACTCAGGAGGCTTCACTAAAGCTTCTGAATCAAGAAGTCAGAGGAGCCGCGTATTGCGTTCTGAGCCATTCAACAAAACTGGTAACTAGTTATAGTAGTGTGTTATATACTGGGGCTGCTGCCGGAACGGGGAAACTTCAGAGCAGTCGGCGATGTTTATGAGAAGATCGTGACTGGGCATTTTTGAGGTTTTAAAACAATACAGGATTCCTAAGCTTAAAACTAATGATATATAAACAAACTTCTGTTAGGTAATAATCCTTTACAGCCTCTTCAGACGCATGTTAAATGTAAATGACAAATGTACGTACATATGTATGCTATCTGTCATTATATCAGTAAATTAGCAAGTTATCTGGAAAATAAAACCCCTTGGCTGAAAAAGCGTAAATGAACTAACCACCAGCAAGCATCGGATCATATTTATTAGTTCTATTTACTCTGGCAGTACGTAATTCTATTTATCCTCATCAAATCACGACTATTAATATACGTATTAATTTTCAATCCACACTAGGTTAGTTTATACTTCATCTGTCATGGTTAAGTTAACGGATTAAGCAAAACATCCCTGGTGACTGACGATTTACATAAGCTAACAAGGATTGCATTAGCCTAATTCTCTTAACCTTGAGTAAATCTTTTATAATCCGAATCCCCAGGCCTTTTATATTAACGCGAAGACTGCTAGCTCTAAGCCTAAACCAGAAACTTTAGGGTCTGCCTTTATGTGCGTCTTTCGCTATCGAACGAGCCAAGAATGCAAAGGTATAGCGGACTGTTAAATTAGTTTAATCACTAAGGCTTGCTAGTACGAAGTCGTTTCTATCTGTTCAGCTTCTTCACGTCCAAGCTGTGTTCTGGAAATTCCTGAAGAAACACAAGCTAAACTTGGCTGGAAACGCTGGTTCTTGTTAGGCCTTCTGAATTAGCTAGCCAACATACGTGATGACTGGAGAGTCACTTTTACAACAAACTTTCCAAGACGGTCTGGAACGGTCAAATCGACAGACTCGGGCAGGCGGACGGAAGCGTCCGTACTGCAGATAGAGTTTTCACGTTGACAAATTTCCTGGCTGGGAACCGGGCCGGGCAAACTGAATCAATCGAGCCAAGCTGAGCCAGAGTTGGACGCGGGCCGCGGGTACCCGCGGGGCGGGCCGATGCGAGCCAATTTTTGGAGCTAGGTTTTTTGTAAGCCATAGCTAAAGCCATGTTTTAAGCTTTGGAACAAAGTAAGTTATCGAAATTGTATCTAATTTCAAGTGAAACAGTGATTTTCCTTAAAAAATACAATTGTTTTTACCACAAAATAGCAAAGTTAGGGACAATTCAGTGACAGAACAAACATAGGGAAATACAATAATTAAGAACTTAACTGAGTCTCATAGAAACCAGAAACATCCGATGAAATACTATACATACTTGAACATAATTTAATTTGCCAAAACAAGTGCATACTCCTTACAGTGTACGGTCTTACAGTGCATAACCTTACAGTGCACCTTATGCTTTCTTTATATTAAATGGAAAGATTTTAGTGGTCTAAATTTTTGAACAACTGCCTAAAAATCATGAGCATTGATATATACGCGAGCTTCGACAAGCTTAATGCTACTGCTACGTTGCTCAGCTGGCAGAACTTGTGCTTAGTGCGCAAGCTTTCGTGGGTTCAACTCCCATCGAATGTCCGAATTTTTTAGACCTTCGGTGGTACAAGACTTTCATCTTTTTTTATTCAAGACTTTCTTCTTTTGTTCTTCAAGTTTAATAACCGGATGAGTGTCGATTGAATAAATTGCACTACCTAAGTTTTGAAGACTAGGCACTTCTGTAAAAGTACAGAAAATCTTTTGCTGAAAAATATTTATATAAATTATTTAGATGTTGATATTTAACTTACTTAACTAAGAGCCTATTTCTTTAAAGATTAAAATGGTCGGATTAAACGGATTAAAATTAACTCGTTTAATCCGATCATTTTTAATCCGCGGATTAAACGTGTTGATTTTAATTTTTAATCCATTTAATCCGCCATTAAAGAAACAGCGATTAAAAATTTTAATCCGCCAACTTTTAATCCGTTTAATCCGCGTACCTGCACGAGGATTAAAAGTTAGTTGAAAATAAACGGATTAAAATAAATCTTTAAAGAAACAGCGATTAAGCAGGTCGGATTAAAATTAACTCGTTGAGTTTTTAATCCGAAGTGTGAATAAAGAAACAGGATTAGACGAAAATTTTAATCCTAGGTGCAATAAAGAAATAGGATTAAATTTAATCCGTTTAACTCGTTTAACTCGCTGGATTAAATTTTAATCCGTTTAATCCGAGTTACTATTTCTTTAATGCGAATTAATTTTAATCTAATCCGTTTAATCTTTAAAGAAATAGGGCCTAAGACTCATCTTTTAATACACATAAATTCGTAAGATCTTAAAAAAGTGCGGGCTTTTGCGGGCCAAAAGTTTTGTATGCGGTTCGCGGGGCGGGTATGGGCCGCAAATTTCGGTCCGCGTCTAACTCTGGGCTGAGCCCTACCCGGGCCAGAATGTCCGGCTGTATATTCCTGATCTACATTAGAAATATACGGCCCGGCTGAACGGTGAAGGCCTGTTATACAAAAACAGTGTCAGACAATAGTTATTACTATTTATTTCGACGTAAACAACACTCGGAAACTTAAATGAACTTTAGAGTGAAAGTTGAAAATTTTTGAAAAGTACAACTATTTGATTGAGCTTGATTGGGCCCCGACCGGGCATAACTGTATATATGAGCACGAATATCGAATAATTTGCGATTAATTCCATATTGGCGAATTACACGAATGTTCGATTAGTCGATTACTGTTCGTGAATGGTTAACGCATCATTCGATGAACAAATATTCAAATTATTCGAACGAATATTCGAATTATTCGTTCGCTTCTATGTAAGCATTCAATATTCTGGCGAATTCTCGAACTTTTTGCTGGCTTCTGCATTGAAATTAGACTGACCACACAAATGTTGTGAATTACGAATGAAATATATTTTTACTATCCTTGCAAAAATCTTTAAATCGTTCTGTCCTAAAATTTTTTATATACGTGTCCACTCCTCCACTACACAATGACAATGGAGACTACTCATCTACAAGAGGTTTTGTATTTGGCCAAGGCCAAATATTTTGTTTCACTAATAACACGTTGTGTTCCAGAGCACATGTCATCAGAGCATTGATTCAATGTCTCGACCCGTCTGTATGCTATTCGTTTTGATCCATTCCAATCAATTTATAGTACAATTTGACCAAGCTAAATTGCGTTCCACCAACACCACAGAGTTGTATGCGGGCCGCGGGTACCCGCGGGGCGGGGCGGGGCGGGCCGAATTTTACTACCCGCGCGGGCCGCGCGGGCCGATGCGGGCCGATTTCTGGCTACTTTCCTGGGCTACTTTTGCTTTCTAGAAATTTCATACATTCCAAATCATATGCAAAAGGAGGCAATATTTCCGATTTTTAAAGACTATTTGACTTCGTTATTACCATTCGATACGTTCAGTATGCACCAGAGATGGACGCGGGACGAAATTTTTCGTCCCGTCCCGTCCCGTCCCGCAATCAATTTGTTTGTCCCGTTCCGCGGGATCCCGCAAATTTGATAATGCCCGTCCCGCAAAATCCCGCATAATTTCTTAATTGTCTCATTAGCTAAAATTATTGGTAATTAACATTAATTTAATATGAAAATTTAAAATAAGTTTGTTATGTAAACTTTACGCTATTTATTTTTCTTTGCTAAGATGCACAATATTGGCCAAATTGGCCAAATAAAATCAAATTTAGCGGAATCAGAAAATTACTGCCATACACAAACGATGGAACCGGGTCACCGTGTCAATTTGGGCCACTTTTCGGATCGGGTCACTGGGTCACCTGGTCAAGAGCTTAGATCCGGCCTTGTTCCGGTTTTCTTAATTTCCCACAGATTATTTCTCAGAAATTTTTGGTTTAAAACTAAAACCTTTAGGCCTAGTTTCAATGTGATGCTGATCCATGATTTGCATGTTTTAAAATTTAACTTGCTCATAATTTCCGCAGCTTGAGATTCGTTCAATATGGTCTCTAGCAGAATAGTGTTTGTTCTTATCGGTTCCATGATTATTGCATTGCATAGATCTGTTAGAACTAGCTGCTTTGCAAGTTATAACTGATTAAATTAAGCAATGCAAATAAAGCCAAGTTTCAAAAGTCTGTAGCCTTGTCCAGTCCTTAAGTTAAAAATCAAAACCTTGACTGGTTATATATATGTCGTAGTAATTTCTGTATTCAGTAAATACTGTATTTACTGGCCGATTTTAGTAAATACGGTATTTACTAGTAAGAATTGTATTTTCTTTAAACTTCCTATCTTTACACGTAAATACCGTTTTTACTGAAACTCGTCCAGTAAATACTGTATTTTCTAGTAAATACCGTATTTTCTAGTAAATTCTGTATTTTATGTTAAACACCTTTGTCTGTTGTGTGCGGCCAACGATACAAAGGGCAAGCCGACGTCATATTTAACGTCAAAGAATAGATCACACATAATCACATAACGTGTGCAAAAGGGGGTGCACGAAGATAAACTTCAGAAGTTAAATTAGTTTACAAAATTACAAATTATTTTAATGTTACGGTTTTTAAGATCAAAGCAGGTATGTATTAATTATAATTAATGACGCACCAATTAAAAGTTAATGATTTGCTTATTTGTTTTAAAATTGCTTACTTTTCCGCATAGCAGATTTAATACTTTAAGGTCTTTATCTTTCAATTAAGATGTCAGCAAAACTTTTATTTACTTAACTTTTTATTCAATAAACAAAAAACTTTAAAATAACAACGTTAAAATAATTTGTAATTTTGTAAACTAATTTAACTTCTGAACTTTGTCTTCGTGCACCCCCTTTTGCGCACGTTATGTGATTATGTACGACCAATTCTTTGACATAAAATATGACGTCGGCATGCCCTTTGAATCCCTGGCCGCACACAATATACAAAGGTGTTTAACATAAAATACGGAATTTACTAGAAAATACGGAATTTACTAGAAAATACAGTATTTACTGGACGAGTCTCAGTAAAAATGGTATTTACGTGTAAAGATAGGAAGTTTAAAGAAAATACAATTCTTACTAGTAAATACCGTATTTACTGAAATCGGCCAGTAAATACAGTATTTACTGAATACAGAAATTACTACGACATATACATGATGAACACTTTATACAACTTTGAAAATCATTTACATTACCTGCATATACTCAAAATTAAACAATAAACTGTCAATCAGAAAATATACGCAAACCAGCACAGCGAATGAAACTTAGATTACCTTAAAACTAAATTTTATAGAATAAATTTGAAGTGTGACTGTAATGTTTTGAAAACTGTTATCTAGGTTTCTTAAAAACTTCAATTTCAAAAAAAGAAATTTTTGTCCCGCGGGATTCCGCGGGACGAAGGTTGTCGTCCCATTCCGTCCCGTCCCGCGGGATCCCGCGGGCTCCCGCGGCCCGCGTCCATCTCTGGTATGCACTATATATACATATATACATACTCAGTTGGCATTATCAGCGGATCGAGTATTAACCTTATGTGTATGACTTAAGTATTATTGTTTTTGCACATAAATATAAATCCATGATAACGTCTTACTGAAGTTCCACAGCAAAATGGGTCTTATCTCGATTACCCCCCTCCCCACTACCACTCAAAATCCTTAAAGCTTGACCAAATCAGCTAAAATTTGTTAGGGATATGTTTTCGACTACGCAGTTTAAATATCGCAAAATTTTTCGATTTCGTGAAATTAGTTTTTTCGATTTCTAAGGGGGGACCAAGGTAAACCGAAAAATTTTTGTCTTCGACTTTGCTGAAAAGTTGTATTGGCGTTTTCGTGGTCGTAGCACAAGAACCTGAAGTCCGTTTTTCGATTCAGCTTTTCGTTAGCTTAATATAAGTTTTCGTTTTAAGCTTAAGTTGCAGGCTTATGCTGAGCTAAGCTGAATCGAAAAAACAGACTTCAGATTCGAGTTCTATAAACCCTATATACCCTAGAAAACCCCTATATACAACTTTTCAGCAAAATCGAAGACACAAAGTTTTTCGGTTTTCCTTGGTCCCCCTTTGAAATCGAAAAATTTGTATTTCGCGAAATCGAAAAAATTGTATTTCGCGATATCGAAACATTTTGCAATATTTGAACTCATCATAGTTGAAAACATGCCTTTACCAAATATTATTTCATTTGCTTAAGTTTTAAGGATTTTGAGTGGTGGAGGGTAATCGAGACAAGACCCCAGGGCGTTATGGAGAAAACTGTCTGTGTTTGCTACGGCGCCGCCGCTTTCAAAACCAATTTTCATTTTTCATACAATTAACAGGTGGTTAGTTAAGCTCGTTAAGTGCTGATACTCACTGTCAAGGATATATGCGACAAACATTTGAAGAAATGAGCAAACTCCCTGCCCAAAAAATTTTCATGGTGTACCCTTTTAGTTAAGAGAATAAGCTTTTGTTACCACTTTAAGAACAGTAAATTGGTAGACAACTAAGTTCAAATCAGACGCACAGAAAAATTTGCGGGATCCGAAAATCTTTCAAAATATATACATCAGTTTTGATGCTCAGGAACTACATTGGCAGCAATTTTTACGTGCGGGTACCTGCGGGGCGGTTTACGCGTGTGCGGGCCGCGGGCCGGAGTGTTGCGGGCCGCGGTCATGAGGTGCGGGCTGCGGGCCGGGCGCGGGCCGGAAAAACCGGCCCGCATACAACTCTGCAACACCATTCTATACTACATATGCTGACCACATAAAGCAGTGACAGTAGTTTGCTGATGCTATACGCTCCTAGAAGGGTTCCTGAGCTTATTAGAAGCTTTCCGCTATTAAAAACGCATGCTAACGTGAATTAAAACTTAGAAATTGTCGATTTTGAAATTCGATTATGACGAATAATTCGCGAGTTATATATTTGAATAGTACCTCCCGAATAATGACGAATTATTATATATTATATTTGCATACCAGTTGTATTATTCGTGCCCATGCTTGGTTGGGCCTCCTCCTCCTGTTGTATTATTTGTTCCCTCGGAAGTTTTGCACCAACGTTCAGAGAGACTGTGAAGTTAGCAACTCATGATCCGAAAGTTTTGGGTGCTACTTAAGAATGACTCAAACAATTCTAAATTTTATTTTTCGCCTGTTGTTTGGTTAATGGGTAAAATAGTAGCTGAATCGACGTCAATCGTCCTCAAATTTGTCGTTTTCATAGTTTTAATTCATAAATTTACTTGTAATAAAACTTATGTCAAACTGCGTTGTTGAATCAATGAATGGGATTCCTCAAATTCAACAAAGGCAGTAAATCGAAATTAGTAGTAGCTTGCTTTTGAAATTTATAGCGTTTAAATGACCGAAATCTGGTTAGAATCAGTTGAACGTTATCCCTCTCTACCTCTTTGGGGGATCAAGCTCAATTGGGTACATTTGCATTCATAACATTCATAGACGTGTTGGATGTATCAAATCAGGTTTTTGCTGGTTTGAAGAAGTTTTCACAGAGTTAAAAATGAAAAATTGAAATTTTAAAGATATATACTTTAAATTTAAGCTGGAGGCGAAACGTCAAGAAAAGCTGTTTGGTTATCGATTTTGTTAGATCATTTAATTCTAAGTGCTTTCAGGGATGCTAAGCACGCAAATTCGTTTTAGCTTATTGAAAGCCAAAGAAGTTGTAAACTTAACATAATTGAGCTAACAAAAAGCTGTACAAAAATTAATCTCATGTTCGTATTCAAAGTTCCTGACACACCTGGGCAGGCGCGTAGCCAGGGGGGGGGGAATGGGGGAATCCCCCAGGAATTTTTTTCCTGCCATGCGTAAAACGCCCATTTTTCAAAACATTTTCGCGCCGTCACGCTGCAATTTTGTAAAATTCAACGATTTCAAAAATATATATAGTGCCGCTACAACGCTTTTTGCGTGCGTAATTTTCATTAAAACTTTCAAGCCCTTATCTCCTTACGTACAATTGTTATTTGTTACATGAGACACGAGTTCATCCAAATCCTTTCGAAATTAGGACAAATATTGGAAAATTTATGGCACACGCGTATCGTAGCAGAGCTGGTCGCGGGCCGGATTTTTGCTACCCGCCCCGGCCCGCGGCCCGCAGAATGGTACCCGCCCCGCCCAGCGGCCCGCGGCCGGTGTAGTGAAATATTTGGTCCCCCCAAATATTTATTCCCCCTATAAGCTGAAATATTTGTTCCCCCTAAGTATTCGTTCCCCCTTCGGAGCGATAGGCTGAAATATTTGTTCTTCAAAATATTTGTTCCCCTTGAAATATTTGGTCCCCCTATAGGCTGAAATATTTGTTCCCCCCCTGAATAATTGCTTCATTGAAATATTTGGCCCCCCCAAATACAGTTATTTGCATTTTTTCGAGAATAAGTTCCAAACCTTATCAAACTAGCGAAAAGATAAAATCGGATGGAATAATAGGGAATTAATATCCGAATTGGACCTCATGAGACATCTCTGGCGAATGAAAATTGGAATGAGTTTTCGTTTTAAGGTTCGAAACTACTTCAAAATACACAGGCACCATTGGAGGAACGTCACAGTCATTGTGCCAACTACGCCCGCATCGAGTTACCATATTATATACGTTCGTACATATCGTTCAGACTTCAGGGTGTCTTCAACCTTTCAACCTTTTCAGCTGTTGAAAAAGGATGATATATCTTCACCGTACACTTTTGGTTTGGGCAAATTTCAGAGTCACAAATAGAAATACTCGTCGATTTCCAAACATCTTTCAGAAGTTGAACAATGTGATCTAAATATGATATAAACTAGAAATCTATAATTATTCTTCTTTAACATTCTGGGACCAGTCCCGCATTTTTAGGTGCAAAGATAAGAAAGTTTTGGGATTTGCCATTATTCTCTCAATATGTAGTCGATACACCGGATTAATCGTTATGGCTGAAAAGAGGGCACCAAAATGAACATTTTTGCTTTTACAACCGTTGAGCTTTCTCTAGTGGTTAAGGCAGTATAACCCAAAAAACTATTTTTAGGATCAAAAAACGGCCATTTTCAAAGAACTTAGTTTTTTCAAAATTACTGCCAACTCTTATAGACAATTTTGGCTTAATTATACTCAATCGATACATCGTCCAATTGCACATTTTATCAATGCCTATTCGCTGGAGTCCGTTGCTTTAAGCTGGAGAATTCGCGGTTAAACCATTTTAGCAAAACTGCGATTATTTTGTTTTGAACATCGATGTCTCGAACCTACCCAATGGATTCGTTTGATTTTTGGCAAAATGGAAATTCGCACTATTGCGGAGGATAATTTTTCTCGGTTTGAGCTAAAACGTCTCCAGTTGCGAGAAAACTGAACATAAAATTGCGAAATTTCGTGGCATCGCACACTTTCCAGATTTTCTGGAGTATTGGGACTTGTTGAGCCAAATCCAAAAAATGTCCCTCGGCCCACTTGTCTCATATCATACCGCAAGAAGAAATTTTGACCGATTCTACAGTTTTGAGAAATCGATGTTCAAAACTTTTTATTTATCGATTTTATCTTTTCACTAGCTTGATAGAGTTTGGAACTTATTCTCGAAATATGCCACTAACTGAATTTAGGGGGGCCAAATATTTCAATGAAGCAATGTTTCAGGGGGGAACAAATATTTCGGCCTAGGTTTGTTAATTTACATGTAAAAAAGTTATTAATTTTTTACACCTGTTTTTAACAGTGTAAAAATGTTAAAAAGTGTAATAAAGTGTTAAAAAGTGTAAAAAATGTGTAAAAAAAGTTTCGATGCCAAATTCATTTCCTCTGTGCCACAGTAATGATTGGCCGCGTTGTTCAACTGTCAGAAAATATTAGTTGAAGCATTCATTGCATGCCAAAGCCACTAAGGCATTTATTTATTTTGATAATTGACCAAGAATTTTGTTAATTGCTCACAATTCTCCAGAAACTATTCATGTTTTCTTTTTGCATTTATAAAGTGACGACAGATTTTAAGCAAAAGAAAAATATAGAAAGTGCCATTTGCATTATTTGCATTAGTATTACCCTTGCAATTTCCAAAAACTTTTTCTTATTAGTGAGATCGGAAAATCAAAAGCAGTTTCAAATTATTTAATTTCAGAATTTCAAAAATTTCAAATTCAAGTTTCAAAATTTTCAAATAACGAGAATGTTCGGTTTATAAAAATCTATCAGAGCATTGTCTGGTGTTTTAGATTTCAGAAATTATTTTAGCTGTGAAATTTTTGATTCTGAAATACTGTTCCATTATGTCTTAGGATTAATTGGACATTTGGTGCTGAAGTGGCAATTTCATTTCTTAAATTTGTTAAATTTTATTAACTGAGATGTTCACTTATGTAAAGAACCCATCTTGCAGGATTTCCAAATTTTCAATGAATGGAAACAATCCTCTCAGTAGGTTATATATCTGGCACGAGATTCAATTGCAACTGACTTACAGTCGGGAACCTATTAATAGTAAATGAATTCACAAAAAATCCTCAACATTGTCCAACCACCATCTTTACTTTTAATGTCATTTTTTACTTGTTGAAATAAAATACATTTAAGGTGATTTTCGCGTACTGAAACAAAATCTGTCTGCGATGTATATACTATATATACTTAAAACACTATTTTTCACAATCAACGGTCTGTGAAAAAGTGTAAAAAAGTGTAAAAAATTTGTAAAAAAGTGTAAAAATTCAGAAACGTAGTGTTAAAAAATGTTAAAAATATGTAAAAAATCTAGTGTTAAAAAGTGTAAAAAGTGGTGTTAAAAAGTGTAACAAACCTGTTAAAAAGTCCGAAATTTTGCTACTGTTAATAACTGTAAAAATGTTTTTTAACATTTTTACTTTTTTACAATTTACAACCCTATTTCGGCCTATAGGGGGACCAAATATTTCAAGGGGTACAAATATTTTGAGGAACAAATATTTCAGCCTATCGCTCCGAGGGGGGAACGAATATTTAGGGGGAACAAATATTTCAGCTTATAGGGGGGAACAAATATTTGGGGGGACCAAATATTTCACGACACCGGCAGACAAGTGATACCCGCAAAATTTTTTGCCTCGCTTTTGCGGAAAACTAAATTGTAACGGCAATTTTCATTTTTTTAGGTATGTCTGTTTTATCGTTAACTTTCTTAGTGCGAAATATACACTGAAATAATCGTAAAAATGCGTTGCAAGCTAATAATGCATCAGATTTTTTGAAAATTAAAACAAATAAATGAAAAATAAAAATAATCATTTTAAATTCTTGATGACATTCGAAAAAGCTGACATTTTAAGGTGGCATCTAAAACCTTAAACAGGAACAGAAATAGGAACAGGAACGGAAGAAATATGATTTCAGTAACAAGAACAGGAACGACATCGGATAAGCTGCAAGAACCGATATGACTTTTCTTAATATGCGGATTTAGTCAAGCAAATAAGATTTTTATACATTGACCGACCACCCGCAAGCTCAATTCAATCAAGAAGAGAATCAAGGTGGAAATTATGGGTGTAAAATAGATAGACCCCTATTTGAAATTAGTCTCTCGTTCTTGTTACCAAAATTAAACTGGATTTTGTGGTTGCTGCAAACAAACATCTTTTCGGTCCTGCTCCTGAAAATGAATTTCCTTCCGGTTCGTAAAAATAGGTCTCCGTTCCGGTTCTTGTTAGAACCCAGTTTTTGCTCCTATTCCTAAAATTAGGTTTCCGCTCCTTTTTAAAGGCAGTTTTGTTCCTATTCATGTTCCCGTTCCTGGTTCCTTTGTCGCTGTTACTTGTGCCTATATTGGCTTTAGTTCGTAGTGACCTATTTTTAATCATAAACAAGAATACTTCTATCTACAATCCGGCAACAGATTAATATTAAAAACTATATAAATATTCGCGACTGTTCTGGCAAAATGGCGTAAATGATTTTTCATTTTTTCGAGAAACGGGCTTTTGAAAATTTTAGGCATCTTGGAACTGAGCTCCTGAACTAAATCTTTGAGATAATAACTTGAAATCTTCAACAATTTAAGCTGACAAGACCGTAGAATAATGTCAGCATATAATTATCTGAATATTTTCACGCAGCCATCGCCTAATTTGCATAATAATCGATTGGGTCCATTTGCGCCAAATTGCCAGATCGGAAATTTGACTTCAACGTTATATTGGGGAGTGCAATAGATGTCGTGGTAAAAGAGCGTAAGTGCGCAATCTGTTTCAATTCCGCTGTTTTCTGTCTGTGGAGCGGCATGTTGTGCTAGCTTATAGCTATGCTAAAACGGAGCCTCTACAACAACAGCTTTCCGTCAACGTGAACCCACGTGGATCAATGTACTGAAACCTTTAAGTGAAGCTTCTTTGATGTAACTTTTTGTTCTTCTCAACGGTGAAGCAAATATTAACACTAGCTTTAGTCACTTTTATAGGTAGCTAAAAATTTATCAGCCACTAACTATTTCTATTGCCTAAACCAATGTTATGATAAAGAAGGGCGGTTGATTGGTCTGATGATAAGTTTCTATCTCTAATCAAATCAATGCAGCTGTACAATTGGCTTTATGTTCTCCAACAATAACGGCAACTGAATTTCAAACGAAATAGCTTGAAACTATCTACCATTTCTGAGAAAATAGCTTAATTTTCCTACCGCCAAAAATTGAAAGCTCACGCCTTTTTGCCCATGATTTGTAAGGACGACATGAAGGTTTATGTGTAAAACATACGGGGTGACAGGGCGTAAGGTGTTTTAAGCCCTTTTGCCAGAACAACTTTGAAGGTTTTTGCAATTGCGCCGCAGACTCAGACAAATGCCAATGCCTATAGAGGCCTTGAATTTTGTGAAAACTCATTCAACTAAGAGTCGTGCCGAGATGACTGGACCGCTTTTTTGAGCAAAGTAGTACAGACCCACTATATATTACAGTTCAGAAAACTTTCAAAACTAAATGAGAGGTGAAAATACAAATGCCGCATGTTCTGTTTAACTAAAGTCTGACCAAAAAATCTTGGAACCGAACAGTCAGTACCAGTCCTGAGTTATCCTTTGAAGGTAGCCTATATAAAGTATATATTTTTGGAATCCTCAGGAGGAGGAGATTCCGATAAACCCATCATATCCGGTCTATATCCGGTTACCGGATACTAAATCGATAAAAACGCTTCAGATTCGGAAGAAAAATGCTAATTAATTCATACTCCAGTATATTGGTTCTTGGCTCAAAACATTTCCGAAAATCGGGTCACATCCGGTCCATGTCCGGTAACCGGATGCCCAGGTCACAAAAACTGTACAGCAAGATGGGTAGGTCGTACAGTTTCGCTGACTGGATTTTTGGATTCCTCGGGTCGAAATTAGTCTGTATCCAAAATTTTGTCCGGTTTGGACCAAAATTGCGTGATCTATGGTCGTATCCGGTTCGCAAAAAACCGGAAAAAACGGATTCTCCGGCCTGGCGCTCGGAATCGCGGATTAAAAATGTTCCCTTTTGGCACAATGAATGTTTGGCAGGCTACTTTCAGTTTACCGGTATCAAAGCAATCGAATATCCGGTCCATTTCCGGTTCTGCGCATTGAAATTTGAGATTTCATGGGCTATTAGCTCAGTATCCGGTTGGTCCGGAAGTCAAATTATTTCATTAAAATAATATTTTGTCAATCCCTAACCAACACCAACCTCAAATTACTTCATATCTGCTGTAAATTTTGAATGGCAGCGTTTTAAAAATGGTTCAAAAATAGGTTATATTGCATGCGACAAAGCTAAGCGTATGGGGTCAAATCTCATGTGCGGTTTAACAATTAGACAAAACAAACAAAAATCACCCATTTTTAAAACGCTGCCATTCAAAATTTACAGCAGATATGAAGTAATTTTAGGTTGGTGTTGGTTAGGGATAGACCAAATATAATTTTAATGCAATAATTTGACTTCCGGACCAACCGGATACTGAGATAATAGCCCATGAAATCTCAAATTTCAAAGCTCAGAACCGAAAATGGACCGGATATTCGATTGCTTTGACACCGGTAAAATGAAAGTAGCCTGCCAAACATTCATTGTGCCAAAAGGGAACATTTTTAATCCGCGATTCCGAGCACCAGGCCGGAAAAACCGTTTTTTCCGGTTTTTTGCGAACCGGATACTACCATAGATCACGCAATTTTGGTCCAAACCGGTCAAAATTTTGGATACAGACTAATTTCGACCCGAGAAATCCAAAAATCCAGTCAGCGAAACTGTACGACCTACCCATCTTGCTGTACAGTTTTTTTGACCTGGGCATCCGGTTACCGGACATGGACCGGATGTGACCCGATTTTCGGAAATGTTTTGAGCCAAGGACCAATATACTGGAGTATGAATTAATTAGCATTTTTCTTCCGAATCTGAAGCGTTTTTATCGATTTAGTATCCGGTAACCGGATATAGACCGGATATGATGGGTTAATCGGAATCTCCTTCTCCTGAGGATTCTAAAAATATATACTTTATATAGGCTACCTTCAAAGGATAACTCAGGACTGGTACTGACTGTTCGGTTCCAAGATTTTTTGGTCAGACTTTAGTATATTTTACTTAGTTTTAGACAAAAATAGTTAAAATTTTTAGGTTAGGCCCGCACAGATACCCGCGCGGGTAGTGCGGGTATTAAAATTTGGTGATACCCGCCCTGCCCCGCGGATAACCGCAGGTACCCGCGGCCCTGCGACCAACTCTGGGTCGTAGCAGCGGCAGCATTATGGCACCGTTGGATTCAGCAAGGATGGCATATTAAGCCGTCTACTTTCATCAGTCAGAATCGTATTTTCGTTAGTTAGAATTTCATTTGACAGAATTTAAATTTTGAAATAATATAAGTTGAACTTTCATTTGTCAGAATTTCATAAGTCAGAATTTTGTTAAGTCAGAATTTCATTGGTCAGAATTTCATTAGTCAGAATTTCGTAAGTCAGAATTTTATTTTCTTAGTTTCTTCAAAATTTGCACGCTGCTGCACAATCTTAACGCCTTTCCCGATAAAGTAGGGTAGAGTAGAGAAGAGCAGAGCTAAAATCAACTCTTTTATAGCTCCTAACTCTTCCCCAAAAAGACCCTTGATGATTTGCGCCATACCAAGAGTACCATAATCCAACAGTTATTACCTATTACGTACTTTTGACCATTCTGATTCTTTTAGAATTCGAACGAACAGCATCGTCATTTCCTGTCTGTAAGATGTAGGTAGGTGTAGGCGGAACCAACCCAGTTGTTGGGGCTCTTTTGAAGTGAGAATTTTGCTCGTTGCTGATGGTAGAGCCAAGACACATAGCCGACTAGAAGCCATTTTATAAAACTATCATCAAGATCAGCCATCTTGTTATACTTAGCCCGAGGAAGAAAATTGCTTTTTTGCAACATTCTGACAAACAAATTCTGACTAATGAAATTCTGACATATGAAATTCTGGCTGCTGAAGATAAACCTATAAAGCATGATTCCTCT